>JAQFYB010000022.1:0-112597 GCA_034694085.1 Pogonognathellus longicornis
GGGAGTATGTAATAATATACTGATAGTACTTTTAACATTTTAAGACTAGATATCTTTGTCAATGTACCTTATAGGTAGTAGCAATTGTGAAACTTTTCTTAAGCCTTTGTGATGGGAGATCGTTGGGAATCTACTTACAATTAGGTTAGTGTATCTTCGCTTCACTTAGATTGTACCAACAAATCACCCACCATAAGGGTTGGTTGTGTAAACACGATTTTTATACCTCTCGTTGTCTGCTAGCACTAGTTTGCTTTTAAAAGTTTCAAACTAAAACTATTTGTACGAAAGTTGTACTACTTGATAAATGGTACTAATCCAATTATCCACATCTTATTTTCTCTTCTAATAACATTTAGGTTTTCCTATCAATTATCTGAACACAAAGAGCAAAGTGTCCATACAGAACATTTTTGATCTCCTTTTTTTCTGTGAATTTTTAAATGCTGAAACCAGTAAAAAAATGTAATCAAATTTACACGAGAGATTTTATATGGACCACTCTGTAGGTTTGGCGTGTTTGTGTAGCAGTATTGATACATAGTATGAGTAAATGTCAGGTTAAAATGCTAAACATGCTCAATCATAAAGAAGGAGATGCAGAACTGGAGTAAACTGCCAAAGGTTTTCTTTCACAGACAGAGAGAGAGAGAGAGAAAGATGATGAAAAGTTGCCTACTTTTGTGCTGTGAAGAAGAGGGGAAAGATTTTGAGTTTTAGACATGAGTTCATGAGTGAGTGAATATGGAGCACAGACACAGAGCGGCAAACGTATGCATGCAACACTCACAATCACAACTCAGAAGTCTGCAGTCTGCTACTACTAAACTATGTAGTAGTAGTAGGTGAACAATGAACCGAAAGACCAAGTATGTATGTATGTACACACACACAAGCACAAGGAGAGCGATTTCGATCCGAAACTATTCCTGTCTGTTGGTGTTCCCTGTTCCGTGCTCCCCATCCGCATCTTTTCTCACTCTTCTGTGTGTGTATGTGTAGTGTGTGTATCCTCTACTACTATTTACTACTACTACCACTGGAATCCTAATCCTCCTAACGAGAATCCTTATATCCTCTTCTTCTTTCTTTCTCTCCGTTTTCACAGTAACTCTATTTCTTCTTTTGAGTTGAAGACTCTTTTTGTATTTCTCTTGTGCAAACAAATAGGGAGTCGTTGAATGCGTGTGAGTGCAAAGTACGTTGTACTTATTGTACTCCAACCTTTCTGAAAATCTATTCGTTATTTTTAGTCTATGTGAATAAGTATCTTTGGTTATCGTTATCTCAAAGGAAAAGCTTCTCAAATATTGTCTATGTACACATAGCATTATCTTATTACCTTAGAAAGCAGAGATGAATGCAAAGAGTGAGTGAAGGATGACTGTTTGCTTTTTCCACGTTTTTGCCTGGTGTTCCATGTTCCTTTTCTCTTCTCATTTCACCCTCTTCTCCTCATGTAGTGTATAATGTGTATGTACTTATGTAGTATTACGCATTGCTTGGCTTAGTCGTAATTATATGTTTATCTGAGGCTCCCTACAAAGACACCGCTGTCTATCATTAAAAATACTCTCCACAGAGAATAACTGCTACACAGAATGATAATTTACTCCGTTACGATTTATCCTGTAGGCCATTTACCATGCAAGTGTGATATTAGAGCAGCACACGTAGTGGGATTAATTGTCGCAATTAACTACAGCCCTATTACTATTACTACTACAGAGCCATTAATAAGGTACCTATACCTAGTTCCTTTACTTCTTTACTAATACTTCTCTCTGTATATATTTGCGTACATGAATACTCGTTATAGCCTAATAGTTATCCATCCCGTGTGAATTACAGTCAGTAGGAGACACAGACACCAGTTACGTGCATCCTCCTCTAACTCTAGCCTAGTGTACGTGATAGTAGTTAGAAATGAAAGTTTAATACGGAGTAATTGTTATTTTAGCCAACAATTAGAAAAATGAATGGATTTCTTTGCGTGTAAAACCACCTGAACGAAATATATTTGTTTTCAACGTGTATAGTAGATGTCCCCATAATGTTATCTTGGGAACAAAGCAATTAATTAGAATTTGCCACGGTGTGATTCGAGAGTGTAAGAAAAGTCAAAGAAGCAAAGAGCATCTCTTTGCCAAGCTATGCAAATTGATTAGAAAAATGATAGTTTTGCTTAGCGATAAGTTTCCGTATGTATATGGCAGTAGATAAAGTTCTATGTCACATTTATAAACCTTAGTGCTTTCGCTGTTGACAGATATAATATACATAGTAGCAAAATATATTATAGCCCTAGAATGTACATAGTGTAACAGTGAGTATAATGCAGAGTGTATATAGCGTGAGAGGAAGAAGGCGAAGAAGACGAAGAGTAACCTGCGAGAGTTTGTGTACGGATGGAGTAAAGAAGGTTTGGAGCGACAGAGAGGAAAATCTTCTTTTATCTGCCGTCTGCATTCTACGTCCTCAACTTTTGCTTTATCATGACTTTGCTAAACGAGGCGAAAGGAAGCATCAGACTAAAACGAGACAAGGCGAACTACTAGCAGCTAAAGTTAGACTTGGAGCCAAGTTCAGTGAGATTCAATGCGACGGAACAGCAAAATGATAGAATACTACTTTAATATATCAGTGAGTGAGTGTGTCAGAGAAAGCGAGCGAGAGAATAGTAGCAGTGTGTTGTAGGAGTAGAAGTAGAAGAATAGCAGAAAGAATAAGAATAGTACGGAAAATAGTGCTGTGTACACTATAGGGTAATGTAATAAGAGTATGTAGTATGGAACTAAGGTAGTTCTATGTAGGTGGGTGGATTGAGAGTTGAGGTGCCACACAGAACACATCACAAGACACACTACTGGAATCAGCAGGAGCAGAACAGCGTATAAAGTGTGGAGTACTCACTGCCACACTTCTTTTCTCAACTTCCAACAAATGCAACCCTACATTCCTCATTCTACATACATATCCATATTATATAGAATGTGACTGCATGCGGGAGTATTTGTATGTATGTATGTCTTGAGCATTATCAAAATGGTAGTATCTGTAGTGGTGTAGTAATAGTAGGTTAGGTATGTAGTAAGACGTAGGTATATATAGGAAAAATTCTGAAGAAGGAAGAAGGAGGGTAAAGGACCACCACACGCTCCTGGTGGATAAAACAGAGAAAAGAGTAGGATAGGTATTATACATGGATGTATGGAATGTCTGAGTGAAATAATAGATAGTTGGTATGGTATAGTATGCGGTGGTGTGGGAATTTGTATTTGTATGCTGGATATATTTTTCATATAGAGATATGTGGTGGTGGTGGATGTCTGTCTAAGTGTATTTATAAGATGGAGAAAGTGGTAAGAATGAGAAAGGTAAAATAAAAGTGTGGAGCAAGCCAGTGAACTCGACTCGACTTAAGTCCTCTCGCTGTAGTCAGATATGTGGAAATAGAATAAGCACAGATTTAGAGACGACTCAAGTGACTTGCTTCTCTTTTTTGAGTGTGGTGGTGGTGGTATAAGTTTATTCGGAGGCAACGGCAAGCACGACATGGTAGTGCGGGAGTATGTAATGTACAAGAAAAGGCTAGTAGGAAGAAGAAGTGGAGTTGTAGGTATTTTAGGTAGTGAGGTGGGTTGAGCTTCAGAAAAGGGAAACAAAGTTTTAGCTAACGTGGAAAAAAGCCGCCTTGGTTCTTAGCCACGAATTTATTCATAGAGGAAATTTCATTTTCTCTTTATCACTTTCTCTTACTTGCTAGAAAATTGATTCCGTGAAGTGTGCAGTGTGTATGTAGTGGTGGTAGTACAGATAGTATAAGTATTAGTGCAGTGGCTCGTAGTATTTGTAGTTGTTGGAGCAGAGGCAGGTGAGGGAATGAAATGAAGATTCATTTCTGACTCTTCTCGTTGTAGTAGAAGGAGAGATACACTTGTCGAGAGGTGTATGTCCTATTAATAACAACTATAAACTCTATAGATATGTACGAATAGATGGATGCGAAACTGAAAAAATCACGTTACCTATTTTTTCGAGGCTTGCTCTCACCCTAGGGAAATTTAATTGAAGTAGGATAGTCACGTACACATACCCCCAAGTGTATATGTATGTGTACATGTTTCAGTTTTTATGAATTGGAAAGCTAATAAGCTAAACACCAGATCGCAGCCTAAAGCTTTAGTACTTCCACACACACACAGCTTTAATTAGTCATTCAATGACGTACCTACCCTTCAAACTCATATTTTACGCAACGCAACCAACGTATCATTATTCTCTTGAACTCTGCATACAACTGTCGTAGTTAAACTATCAGTCCAATAATAGCTGTAATTCTATAACTATGTGTTCATATTTCGCCTCTTTCCATCAACCATTTTTATTGCATGGATTAACTCATTTTATTTTAATGTGCTTGTTTCGTGGGGTACAAAATTCCTTTATCGAGGATAAGCGATAACGATCCAATTCACATGGAATTTAATTATCTTTTTAAAAGTGTATGTTATTCATTTCCTTGCCTGATCTGATAAATTAGTAAATATTTGTAGCATACCTATGTCATTGTCAGACTAAAACATAGTTGTTCGGCAAAACCACTTAATAAAGGTTGCAAATGCACAGTTAAGTAAATTATTCCAACTGTGTTTGTGACTTGAAGTTGAACTTAAGATTAAGAATAAACAGCTTTACTTTCACAGGAGCACTGTTCCTGGTTTAAATAAATGAAATGTCATTTTATTTTTCATTCGGAAATTGAGACGAAGCTTGTGAACACGTACCAATGGAAATGTATTTCGTTTGTATATTTTGATATACTTCAGCAGGGCAGAGCAGACCTTTACTATACCCCCTATGGTATAATTGTACGTGTAATGTTATTTAGTTCGGTCTGGACATAAATAAAATAAGTTTTGATTTGCGCATTGCACAAAGCGTATCCCAATAACATCGTAGAGTTTAACTGACTGTTTTGAACAGCCAAGAGAACTCCATATTCGAAAGTGACATTAAATCAAACTTTAATTCTATAATAATTGATATGCCTTTGCTTTCATTACCAGTGTGTCCTGTAAAGCATTCGGGTTTCTAACCTGTCTTTAGTAAACAAGTATATAGTATGCAAAGCGACATTTCATTGAGGACTGAGTCGGTGTCTTTAAGTTGTGTGTAACCATGGATGGGTGTAACTGTAATTGTGTGTGTCGATCTATTTTATACCAAACCGTTTTAGGTTTGCCGAGCATTTATACTGCGTTGAGTTGTAAAGCAAAAATGTTGGCATTAGAAACCGTGTTTGACTATTGCCTTTATGGTTAACTCAATCATACGCATGGTATGTATGGTATATAGCATTGACCAAAGTTCTAATCTAAAGGCAGTGTATTTGCAAGTATTGCATAATTAATCATATTAAAAAATTGACAATGGTTTTCATTTCCCATTTGCCTTCACCTCAGTGTTTCCCCGTAACTCATAATATTAATAGTAGCGGGCAGCTATTGCCAACCAGCCACTGAACCAAGTAATTTTTAAATACTACTCTACTCTTCCTACGTTCCCCTTTGTAGTTCTATTATTTGAGTGTAGCAGTGGCAGTGACGTTTCTCGTACTACAATTCACTTCACGCTACACTAAAGAAGCCAAGTAGTCAGCAGGATGCCTTTGGTAATACAGTTAAGACTCGAATTTGAAACTTGTTTTGCTTTCTTCTTGTTCTGCCTTGCCGGAGCTATTTGAAGTGTTCCTCTACTCACAGATCTTCGTATGTATAAAAGCACTAGCCCAGTCAACTTAAGTACAACTGTGAAATTTAAATACAAATCTTTTATTTGCCGTCTAAAAACTTAACTAAAGTTTTGTCTTGGGTCCAAATTTTCTTAGCATATTATTTTGGGAGAAAAGCATGACAGGAGTGGTTGGCTATGTCGGACTAAGTAAGTAGCAAGAGAAATCGATTCGTTTTATTCTATTCTGTTCCAAGGCGGAGAAATGGATGCCAAACAGAAGCGAGGAGAGCCAACGATGCCAACGCCAAACAGAGGAAAGCCAAATTTGTAGATCTGAGAAAAGTTAGCAGCACTGATCTTCTGGCACAGATTGTTATTTATGTAATAATCTTTCCCTTTCTTTTGTCTTTAGCCCTACATACTACATATTATACATACACATCCTCCTCATACGTAACGTAACCTAACGTAACGCGCAACATACTTATACTTGACAGCAGCAGTAAATACTAAGTGTACCTATATACTTATACAAAGACACTTCCAAATCGTAATACTAAAATCTTAAACCTGCAACTCAGACAGTCAGCTCCAAATTCTTGCTCATAGAACCTTTGTTTGGACAAGAAATATTTTCGAAAACTAAAATTAAATATTGGAATTTTCCTTTGAATACACAAACAATTGATCATTTTCACCTTAGATTACCAACAATTTCCATTTACCCAAATTCGTGCCTGTTCTACAGAGTGGGGCGTCTAACGCTTTGAGTAAATAATACACCGTGCTTTCACTTACTTTCACAAATGCTTTATAATTAAGTAAGCTCTATAACTTTCCTGATTCAACGTTTCATTGCAGGAAATTTTAAATGTGTCTGCGAATTAAGAGAATGTGTATTACTTATTGCTCATAATGTGGAGTTTGATATTTCCCGAGCGGAGCGAGGTGTAGTATGTGCCAGACTAGGTACTACTTGACTTACAAAACCACCTACCCAGTTAACTTTTGTGTTTGTGTGAAATGGAATAGAAATAGAGGAAAAGAAGATGAAGAAGAAGGGTGCGGGCGCTTTGCTTTTGCTGTCTGTCGTCACTCAGCTGAGCTCTACATTATAAGTGTTGTGTTGCCTCTCTTTAGTCTTTAAGATTTAAGGGAGGAGATGTTGTGATATTATGAGAGCCATTGTTCTCTTTGTACTTTTGTACTTGTACTACTGGTACTCTGAACACAACGTGTATGATGTGTAGTGCTTAGCGTTTTGGTCCTTCAAATTCACATAGAGTAGATACATGTCCCAGTCACTCTCCCACTTTCTATCATCTTTAACTCTTGTATCCCTTAAGTTAAGTTACCTCTGTGTTCCACCAACTGTCTTTCTCCGTTACTTCACTCACACTCTCTTTGCTTTACATGCTGGGCTTCGAGTAGCAGTCTCGACTCGACGAGTTTATGCATCGTATAACTTGTCTCTGTAGAGCTTTCTCTCTTTTATGCCTTTTCTGAGTTTCCTTTATGGTAGTGTTGTGTGTGTTGTGTGTGTGCTGTGTATAGTGTATGTGTATTATATAGCTGAGTAAAGTGTGCTTGGCTTTGCCTTGCTTTTGCCTTGGATTACTCTCTATGCCCCAGCTTGCCCTTCTCCAGCCTAAAGTAATGTTGTAAGTGATGTGATGTGGCTGGATTCTAGAAAAAGAAAATTTAATTTTGTTGAGACGCTAGATCGATACTTTTCACTTGGAAGAATGGTAGGCTAAAGCTCAATGTTACATAACCTATTTGTTGTATGTGGAGTAGAAACTATTACTAATGCTACTGCTGCTACTACAACACCGGCGTTATCATTATATGCAGTAGTAGTTGTTACTGCGTTTATTTTGCTTCATCTCTATCTTTAGAATTTCCAGCGAATATTGTACTTATTTTCAATATCGCAGATGGAACAAAGAACACAGACTGTTTTGACACATAGTAGGTAAACGAGAAAAAAATTTCATAGATATATCATAGCACTCTTTGGAGGGAGAGGACGTAAAAATAGTTTGTTCTATGTTAGCCGGAGGCGGACACCAGTTCTGCTTCTACTACAATACCACATGAACATTAAAAGAAGTAGCTAGAGTGTCGAGCTTTTTTGATTGTACACTTAATGTCTAAATATGTCTCACATACATTTGCCATGTGCATTCACCTACTATGTACATATTTATATAAACATGTGCAAAACTATAAATTTTCTATAAAACAGTCTAGTGCCTAAAAAAGTAGTTTAGGATAACGTGTATTTGACTCGGAACCTATAGTAGTTTGGTAAAGTCATAGGGTTGATGGAATGAAATATTAGAGGACACTAAGGACAGGAAACAGTATAGGCAGTTAATAATAAGGTGTCGACTTGGTAAGCAGATGAAAAATATCAAGTCAAGGTAATAATAGTGATTGTGAAAGTAGAAATAAGAAACGGGCAATTTTCTGTATTTAAAAGGATTGATGCAGGCAAAGAGAAGTCCTAGTCGCTCTCCCTCCTTGACAGAAGTTAATTGGATGGTGTCCGATGACGTTCCGTATTATTTCTGTTTGCATTTGCGAGCTATTGCCTTTCCTACCCAGAACTCGGATGTAACAGTAACTGTAACAATAGTAGACTGTTCTTCCTCCTATTAAAAATTAGTTACACAATACCTTGCCTTTCTTTTGTATGTGCATATAATTTATAATTCCGAGGAGGTGTACAATGAACTATAGCATTGTAGCAAAATGAACAACCTAACTATTTCACCGTAGCGTGCATGAGCAAGGACTTTTCGTATAAGACGTATACGCATTTAATACCCGTGCTCCAGGTTTGCAAAAATCGTCTTATCTATTTAGGAATAGGAATCCATTTAAGCGCAGTGCATGGAAAATGAGCTTTCTGTTCACGAATTCTCTTACAATTAGGTTGGTCGCATCAGTTGAATGTAATAAAATATGTTCCATATTCCATGTGCCCACTATTTATATTCCTAGGGACTCATTAGTGGCTGTATGTTTTGAAGAGATTTTCTTTCTCTATAAAATATAGTTCCATACCCGTGGCAGATACATATAGCATATAGGTGTACATGTCCCTATGCTGAATCCAGAGTCAGGACTAACTATGCAGCTCATTGTACCGTTTTGGGTTCCATTCTACTCCGAGCATCTTTCATAGACGATATTCAAAAGGCAAAGCGGAAGTCCCAAAAATTCATTAATTACTTTTATTAAATTCGTGGCTCTCTTGGAATACCGTGAGCCAGGACCCATTTAGCTCCCTCAATTCCAGTCTAAATAAGCTTTACACACGAATCCACAAAATGAAACTGGGTTTATTAAACTACCTAGTAGTTCCTGGAAGGTAAGAATAGTCCTAGTATGTAGTCCCCTGCACTACTAGTACACATTATGCTACTCTCCCTCTTTTACCTTGCTAACTTTGCAATGACGTAGTGTTCTGTGTAAACCCAGTGCTTTTCCCAGATATAAAACTGTCAGTGCAGTGTGCATGGCTATTCTCGTTTAACTACACACTGCACAGACAAAGGCGTGTATAAAAGAAAGTGTAACAGAGACAGAGTGAGAGAGAATGCGAGCGAGAGAATAAGAAGCCTCGCTATCAGACATTGTGTGCTATCTTAGTGCGCTTGTGTGTGTTCAGTTGGCTTTGCATGCATGCGGAAAAATAAGCATAGTGCTATAAATGCATAGTGCATTCAAAATAAACTGCAATGATAGAGTTAGAGAAAGAGCATTGATTTCCTTGTTGTTGGTTCCTTTCACCCTTGGCTCTGCTTTTGTCCTATAATATTATCCTATCCACTATGTGCATGTTAATAGAAAGCAATTCAAACGCTAAATCGAATATACCCTAACTGCTCCACTAATAAAACACAAACTTCCCCAATGTACTAAAGATTGTTTTCTTTCCTTAATTTGAACTCATCAATTTAAAATACTATACCTACGCTATATATTATGGGACAATGAAGGCTATATTGGCATATATAGCAAACGAGCAAACAAAGTTGGAATAAGTTTTAATGGCAATGTCTTTCGCATTTGTTATCGCATGTGTAATATAACTAACATCAAACACCTACCTAGAGTACCTAACTAAGAGAAATGATACGTAGGTACTCTAAGTATGCCTTTACATATACACTTTCTGCATTCTTATTTTAATACTACTAGTTTACAAGAATTGTAGCAACTCTGTGTATAGTTATACTAGATATTATGCGTTTGGAGTATAAGGAGTTGAGTGAACGTTTGAAATTATTTGAGAGGATGCCATTAGCAGAGAAGTATTTGTGTACAAATATTTGCTTTGAGTGCATACACAAATGTACATTAAAAGAGGAAGAGTATGTATAACACCCACAAGAAGCTGGCACATACTCATCTGCTTTTATACACAGAACTATTTATACATCCTTGTACATTTAGTTGATAGTTGATAATCGTGCATGTAAAGTTATCGTGTATAGAAGAACACTTGAAGAGTCAGCTAGGTATTCACAGGGTATTGTATTGCATTTATATTCTTTACGTCGTGATAAAGTTTACCACTTAATGTTTAGCTCGATATTTTAGTTTATATAGTTAAGTTTAAGTGGATAGCGAGTGTTGACACGGCATGGAGTACATTGACTATGCAACTGCACACACTGCACAGTAACAGCTGAAATATATGCATACCTATCTGTATATAGTCAGAGTCGCAGCGGACACAGACACAGAGTTGCAAAGTAAAGCCGTAAGGCTGAAGCTACTAAAAGAGAGAATGGGAAAGTACTACTACGAGGAGTGTAGTGGACTGAAAAATATTCAACTCACTCTCTGATCAATAAAGACATCCAAATTCCTAACTGTGACTATCACTTGCATATCTACTGGGAATAGCCAGCCTTAATAACTATTTGAATATAACAACGTGAATATAACAGAACAAAATCTAATGGGCCTACAGATATATGTATAGTATAAAAGACCACACTTAGTTAGTCTGTCCAACTTCTCCTGTGTACTACTTTCACATACATACTACTACTACTACAAGTATTATAATGCTGGCTGATTATTTGTACGTTGAGCTTCCCAAGTCAAGCCAAGTAAAGCTAGTACTAAAATTGAGCATTACTAAGAGAGCAAGAGCAGCAATGCTATCTTACTCTTTCTATGTGTATGTACTTGTAGTACTATTACTACTGCTACTAACAATAAGTAAGTAATACTACACTAGTTGTGCAGAAAGTTGTGTTGTGACTTTGTGTGTTCTATGGAATATGTACCTATATTATAACTCTGAGGATTATTCCTTTCTTGTATTCCCTGGAGCTGGAGAGCTATGTCAATACTGTGTTTAGTATAGTGGTGAGGGTATACTGGTTATACATACTGCTAGAATATTAGTAGTTTAGAAGTGGATGATATTATATCTCGTATGTTTTAATGCGGAGGAGGTTGGGCTATAAGAACAATATGTGTGCACTGCACGTGCAGTTCAATAATAATATTATTATCCTACTTGACTTGCTTCAGTTCTCCTCGTACGGACGTTTACTAGTTATCTCTCTACGCTTCTTTCTCCCTATTCATTCCACCCAGGCAGCACGAGCACTAGATGTATTTCTAAGGATTCTCAAATGTTTTCTCCTCTTGTCCTCCCTGACTTTGAGTTTTACTTTCAAATATAACTAGCTCAATCTTTCCATATGTGCGTACTTTTATCTGTCAGTCCCTATAAAAAAGTTTGCAATCACTACATATATAATTCACAAAGACTCTTTATTATTAAACACTATTATTATGTCTTTTCAACCTAGTACACATAAGTAGTTCAGGTAGCTCCATTACTGTTATTTGCCTTCTTTTTGCATTCGTGAAAGTAGCAAAAGAGTTTGTAGTAATTACTATACGCTTTTGAATGTAGTTTGTAGTGTGGCAAAAGAAAATCACAATAGTTTTGTTAGTGTTTAGGATTGTATGTACTTTCAAATAATTATCATTATTAGTAGTCTTTCTTCAATGTTGTTCAATGTCTTCATTGTCAAATGTAAAGTTTTGTAGTGAAAGTATCTTGCGAAACTGTAAATACACGGAGTTTTTACACAGTGCCCAGTAGTATGAACTGGTGTACATAATATATAAAGTCCAAGACATTCTTCTCCTTTTGGATTGAATGCCGAAATGCAGTTTCTTGGTGGATGATAAATGTTTTACGCTGTACGATTTCTTGGTGCTTTCTTTTGAGCCAGTTTGGAAAGTCTTGACTATTTTCTCTCTGAACTCGGGATTTCACGTACTATTTGTTATACCTTGACTTTGACTGCTCCTGTGCTGCTGTGCGACTTGTGCGAGGAAGAACTTAATAGTGTTACGTTTATAGATAATATATCTTTTATATAAATGTCCTGTTGTGTATATGTACACGTACTTTTCTAATAAATCTTTGTTGTCTGAAGTTTTTATGTAAGTAGTAGGTAGCCATCCAATCCAATATCACCTGTGCAAAGTAACCAAAACTTTTGAAGTTGTGTTTATTGTGTAGGAGATTTCATTTTCCTCTCTCTCTCTTTCTATCTTTCCATGCATTCGAATACATTGCAATAGAATTACTACACGTAATACGTATTATTATACTTATCGAAGTATTTATGATATTATAACATCGGAGATTTTAAGTCTGTGAAACTACCTATGGCATTTATATAAAGCTTAATTTATTGTGGGAAAGTTTCACGAGAACAGGCTTTTATACGATTCTGAAGCTTTGTTAACTACTGGTCTTCTTCAATTACAAACGGAATGAAATAGGGCCAAATATTTAACAGGTGATATCAAATAGATAGAACATCAACTATTCACACAACTACAATACCTACTTCCTATTATTGTGATAGCTAAAGGGAGTGTGCTGTATGTACCTTCATTGATAATAATAATATGGTTAAACTCATTTGATACCCTGTATCAATTTCTACATTCGAATAGTTTCTGTGCGTACCCAAGACGAATAATTTATTTTGTTTTGCAGTTCAATCAAATAAAAACAAGATCATATTCACAAGGAATTTTGGTTACATTTACACGTACCTACCAGAAATTACCAAATGTAGATTTTGCATTCGAATGATAGAATATCAGCATGGAGCAACATTATGTTCAATCAACAGACCTACATATTATGTTGTAACAATAATATTCTTTTTTCATTTAAAAAACTACTTTCTGACCGCTGCATGTAACCAGTCCACGCCAAGCCTCCATAAATGGAGGCTTGGCTTCCATTTCTGGAAACCTTAGATTCAAAGCATCCAAAAGTGGACGCATTAGGACCTTAAGTTTCCAGAAATGGAGTCCTTACAATTTTCAAAATTACTTCCATAATTTTTAAAAAATTGCATAGAATTTGGTCGAGTTACTTGAAGAAGGGTCTAATGAACATATACAAATACAGAAATCATCAGCGTCCCTAGAAGGCTGTAAGTAATTAAACATTATATAATTGGTTTAATTGAGGGTCGTGCAATAACAATTGCCTCCTTAATATAAATCAGGCACTAAAGAATACTAATACAAGTGCAAGTGTTATAATAATTGAAACTTCCCTCCAACGTCATATCTGCGAAGGCTCCAGAAATGGAAGCCAAGCCTCCAGAAATGGAAACCTTAGAAGGTTTCCATAAACGGAGGCCGCCTCCATTTATGGAGGCTTGGCGTGGACTGGTAACGTTATTCTTGATTAATTATCTGTTGGTAGATTGTTAAAATCTAGACAGTATGCAGTGTTTCAAGTTTTAATAATAAGATGCTGGAACATTTTAACTATATAATGCCTATTTTTTAATCCTAGCTAGTAAATATTTTGGTAATTAAGTAATTAACTAAGGTGGTAGGTAAGCAAAGTTAATATCAACGTAGGTAAGTATAGGTACACAGGTGAAATTTATCAGAATTTGTACTAACTAGGTACATTAAAAGAAGGCAAAATCTGTGTGCGATTTTAATCTATATAGTCTGTAGTAAAATAAACCCCATAAAAACTATGATTTTATAAACAGAACCAAAACCGACGGTATACAACCGAATCAAGCGCATCGTTTTCGGTTATTCCTGGGTTAACCGAATCGACACTCACCTCTATTGTCTATATTTTATACTCTAAACAAAATTATTATCCTTTCCCGTAGCTTGTGTTTCCTCAATTTCTAGAGTCTTTGTATCCATGATCCCATCACGCTATGCTGTGCATGGCTCAAGCCAATATTATTATACACGCTACACTTAACATTGTCCTATATAAGATCTTCTCTGCTTCTTCCATTTCAGAACAAAGCAAGCAGAATGGTGCAGAGAAGTACATTATACAATATACAGAACAGAGCCCAATAGCATTATTTGTTT
This sequence comes from Pogonognathellus longicornis, assembly GCA_034694085.1. Taxonomy (NCBI): domain Eukaryota; kingdom Metazoa; phylum Arthropoda; class Collembola; order Entomobryomorpha; family Tomoceridae; genus Pogonognathellus; species Pogonognathellus longicornis. Next base: position 14,164 of record JAQFYB010000022.1, read on the forward strand.
TACTACGATGTAACCAACTCATTCAGTCATCAGTGTAAACATAATGTATAAATAGATGACTCTATTATATATGAGAGTGAATCTTCATCAATGTGTGGTATTAATAGAGCAAATATTCTGTAGTGAGACACATTACGGTAGACTGATTTCGATCTTTGAGACATCATTCTATATAATAACTCAGACATGGAAATGTTATGTAGAAGATTATGATTTTAGTAAATGGGAGTAAATCTAAGGCCTTGTTATCAAAGATGAGTTCAAGTTGATTTGGAGCACAGGTAGCTTTGGAGACGATGAGCGTTGTCAAGTCTCGTAAGCCACCAATCTATGCTTTGGCTAGTGGTTGGCTGACAATCAAATTAACCAAACCATTGGCTTGACTTTACTTTCCCTATTTTGTTGGATTCTCAACATAAAGCCAGTCTTAGCTTCTGTTTAGGTAACTAACTCATTTCACTTGGATTTTGGCTTCACATCTTGCGCTTTGCCACGATCATGATGCCGTGATCCAAATGGATTGGATGTAGCAGCATATGCACTCCTCATTTCCTTCTCTCCCATCTTATCATCATCCCAATCTCTGGCTTTCTCAAATATCTATACTTATATATGTATACATATGTCTCCATATTCACACTCTATATCATCCTATGATAAATAATGTTTCCACCACCAATTTATAGTCCATCTGGAAATTCCATCTTGTCCTCCTTCCTTGTAACAAATGCTCACGAACGACCTCAAATAACCATTTGGTCCAATTTCACATTTCGGATTTCACTATTAGTCGAACACGAATCACTCTTTGCAATTTGACAATTTTGCTATATTGAAAATGAAACTTACATTCATTTCTATTACTCAAAGCACACTTACAAATACCTGGAGTATATTGTGCTAGATATGCTATGCATCAAGCTCAGCACAGCATACCTAGTTAATACAAATTTATTTACTCATATGTAAATACCAAAATTATCCTATTTCATTTGAAAGTTATTTGATGTAGGACCCCATTGTGTCTTCCTGAAACAAAGAATTGTCTACTAATTTTATATTGGTATGAAATGAACGAACACAATAATTAATTAGAAAATAAAAACATAAAATATTGTAACACACATGTTACATGCAAGCCGACTACACTACAAAATACTAATACTAATAATAAAATTTATACTCATTCGTTTAATCGATTCAGGTATGTCAACTGTGTAGATCAAGATGATGCGAATTATCTGTATATTAATTCCTACATATTTTATTGGCTTTACTTACTACAAGGTATATTGAACATTAAACAGAGTAGAGTAATACACAGACTTTAAATGTTAAAAGGTAATGTCATGCTCAAATATCAGGATTTTTTGCACACGAATGAGATGTTAAATATACTTATGCATTACATACAACATATTATGCATCCAAGTATATGAACCATAAATAATAAAATAAGCATAAACATGGAGAGCGTGTCTAATTCACATTGATCTGCATTTTATTCACTAAAACCTATTGGCTTTAATAATTAATTATAGATGAATGTAATTTACTTGATATAGGTAGTAGGTATGTTTTAAATATAGGTAGAGAAATTCAGTTTTCAGAATGACTCCGTTTCAAATAAGTAAGCAAGGGGTGCCTACTTCTAAGCGTGACATTTGACTTTCTGGAACAACTAACTGTGAAGATGTATTTGACGTTTAGATCACCTTCTTTATGAACTAATTAATTTTCACAAACTTATTTATACAGTTGGTTAGTTGGGATTTATTAGTATGTCAAAATCGATTGGTTTAGGATGAGGAAAGGAAACAAATATTTGATTATATCTTGCAGCATCAGCTCTTTTGCTAAACATAGTACCAGCCCTATAAACTACATTGCATATTAGTACTACAGATCTACTTTATTATTTTAAAAGATGGTTTAGAGAATACTCCTACCATTGGTTTCTTTACAGTTCAAGAATCAGCTAAACTAGTAAACTTAAACTATATTCTACATCGAAGTTTTTGCTATTCCTGCTGTGAAGTTAAATACTAACTATATCATACAAAGCAGAGATGAGATTCTTTAGATTTTCACGCACGCACGAACTTTCTAGGATCGTTGCACTTCAAACACTTCGAAGAAAGTAACTTTCACAATTATAGTCATGTTATACATATATCTGTACAATAATTCCTGGATTTGGAGTGCAACCTTTATGTCCAAAGACGAAGTACTGGAAACACTTGGGGAATCGTTAATGTGGAAAATTAGTTGGGCACTAATGCTTCAAGGCGTAAACCAATCGAATCCAAAAATAGCAAAACCGGAAGCATTAATTAATTTAGAAACTTGAAACCTACAAACCAAACTCAAATGGTCAAACAAATTAATAAATCTTTTGCTATAAATACGCCGTGTTACTCAAAACACATTAAAAACATTTAACACTCCTCCTAGACAGCGTAAACCGCATTTACCGAAGTTATTTTGGTACGGATATTATCAAATACATGTAAATTCTCATGTCTCATGTTAAATACAACTACTTAATAATATGTATATTAGTATTACAATATTAATGAAAGAAACCCCAGGTTTGTTTTAAGTAGGTAAGTAAGGTATAGGTATGCGTGCTGTACACGTAACCTGCATCTATTTTGTATTGTATTGGAACAATTCTTTCGTAGGTATTCCAACTTTGTGCATGTGGTAGGGATAGAATGTGTGTGTGGAGGTATGTATAGGTGAATGTATAGGAATGAAAGGAGAGAGTGAGAATGGACTGATGCATGCAGCAAGTGGAGACTGGTGAGAGTGAGCCTGAGCTGGGTGTTGGATGGCATATGTTTCCTACTCACAAAATTGGGGAAGATTGAAAGGAAAGATATATCAAATTGAAAAATGTCCTGCTTTCACTTTACTTGAGTCTCACTCGCAGAGCAGAACAAAGAGGCAATACAATAAAGCTTTTTCAATACGAAACAAGTTGAGTTCTGTGACTACACTCAAAACTACAAGCACCAAAAACACTGCACAGTGTTTGTGGCTATGTTTAGTATGACTATTTTGTACTGCTATATACGACAGCAACAGCGACCCATTCCTCGTCAATATATATACATAATATACCTTGTACACATTTCTGTATACAAACGAACGACCAAGTCGATTTTCTTGTTAGTCCTTTGAAACTTGTCTCTATCCATTTCAAAATGCACAGTTACATGCAATACCATTATCCCATACACATACCTATATACACATTGCAAATATTGCAAAGTGTACAAATGTTCATACATACATTATACATATAAGTAGACATTCATATAGAGAAATGTATGCTTTAAGTCTGTCTGGAAGAACATTTACTCTCATGCTGTGTATATATATCACGATGGTAGTAGGTAGTTTGGTGTGTTGTCTAAACTTATTGCAGATACTCGTAAGTAGTAATGCATTAGTTTAGTGTTGGTGTTGCTGTGCTGGGAAGAACGTATGGAGAATTTGTTGTCTGGGGTTGCATGGGCAGTGGCAGAGAGAGCTGCCGTATTTGTGTTCAGTCTGATAGACGTGAAATGTCTCTTTTCTACATACACATAAAATAACAATAACAGTAGACTTTGTGTTGTAATAGATCCATCGTTCATGAGTTCATGCATCGGTTGAGTCCAAGTATCTCTTGTTTTGCTTTTGCCTTTCTCCACAGTCACAGGGGGATATGGGCTGAGATCATTTCCGGATTTATTCAACTCACTCACTGTCTGACTTCATTTCACTGTTCAGAATTTAAAATACAGGCAGGCAGCTCTAAAGCCATCTGCCAATCTTGTATCTCATACACACACAACACACACTGAAAGAGCACACGACCAAATCCCATTAATTCATACATCAGATCATAGTCTTCTTGTTGTTTTAGTAGCAGGTCTCTAGTCAAAGTAGTTGCAATAGGAAGAGTAAGGGCTGCTTAATCTAAAATGTCACTACTGTTTGCTCACCAGATTAGCTTTCGCAATAATTCTCTTTTCGTGACTGTATTTAATTCTGGTGGCTATCATGTCGTTTAGGCATGCCTCATTTAATAACCTTCGCATGGTGTATTATTGTATTCATCATCGTATGTATGTATAATATATACCTAGGCACTTAGAGGCTATATGTAGAGCTAATGGAGTTATACAACTATATTCACTAATAGAAGAAGCGTCATACCAAAATATTTGCTTGAAACATTATAATGGAGACTGTTGTAGCTATGTACCTATGTGTGACATCATAACGAACTCGACTTTTGCATTAAAACGTTGTCAGTTGAAAAGAGGTCAGTGCTTATCTGAGCTTTGTGAATAAGTTATAGAATGCTAATAATGAATGAATAGTTGGTAATAATGTCTCGTCACAATTCAGAAAACAGCACAACTTGACAGAGAAATGGAATTATATTGCTTTATAGCCATTTTAACCCGTGTTGCTCTTTCGGGCGAGACGGAGTCAACAATGGATTGTATTTTGGATTGCACACATCAAATACAATAATGATGGTTACATGGAATTACTTTTAAAACGGTAAATAGATTACTATTAGTAGGTACATAGACTTCAGAGAGCAGGTTGTATCTGTATGTGTATGTGTGTGGTGAGTGTGTGGGGGCTGGGGCCAGTGATGGTTGCGGCCACAGGAGGAGAAGATCAAGACTACAAGTACAGTATTAACATTAGTTGGTAATGTAAGATAGAAATGTGAAAGTCGTCTCCGGAAACCGACAAATCGAAAGGGAAAGGATTCCAAGAAGAGCCATTGTCAAATTGGAATTTATGCCGGAGGGATTCCCTCGCTGGGCTTTGCAAAAGTAAACTCTACTCTACATCTATTTTGTCCTCGATTTGTAACCATTTCTGTCAGAGTCGACTTGGAAAGGAAGAGCAAAAATAATTTATCTGAAATCTCGAGAGAGAAAGATGTGTTTTTTCTGGGTTGCCTTTAACTTCCATCCACTGTACATTTTCTCTCCGACCACCACCAAACGAACCACCCTGCTACATACATTCGATGTAGACCTATGTAATGCTATGTTACTACGATACGAGTACTCGTGGCCGTAGGTACGTACTTACACTATGTGTACGCTTGAAGTATTTGGAGAAATCCCATTTTTACATTTACTCTGTCGTATTTTAGTTCGCCGAACTCTCTGAATTACTGAAACCGTGTATGTCTTTATTGCAACAGCAACATTCAATTTAAACAATAAACTTTTCCATTTCTCCCGATGAATTTTTAATGACTAACAATATCAAACCACAAGTCCTGTGCCGCTACTACAGCAGAGCTAATAAGATCGGACAGAGCCTTGTTTCGTTACTAAAAACTTTATAAAGCGCACATAGTCAGAAATAATTACATTGTAAGATTGCACTCAATGTATGTAAGTACTTAGCATTCTTTTCCAATTACGTACTCGAGTCTCCTCGAATGCTTGCAGAGACTTTGTAATACAATCTCATTCCTACATACTCAATACACAGCATTATACATTGTCCTTAGACTTAGAAAGAAATAGATCCTTAAAAATTTAATGCTGCAGTCTGTGTAAATGGGTGACCTATTTTAAATAATAGCCAATTAGATTAAAATGCTAAAAAACAACTCCGAGACAAGTGATTCTAACCGAAACACAGTGAAAACACATACGATGGAAAACGAATGTATAATTAATGTCGTTAATTTTAATTGTGGAAAGTCACATTCATAAATTGAAAGTACCTAAATAGTACATGGAGAAAGTTTAGCTAAAATCTTGCAACATTGTATACCATACTCAAAATGTTTAGTTCAATTTTGAAGAATTCAATTACACCTGTAGACCTGGCAGTATCATACACCATTTCCTACTTTGTACATAGGTATTAGGTATGTCGTATAGGTTTGAGGTACACAACCGTTGATATAATACAGGTTTTGAGCTTGATATACACGATTCCCTTGCAGTTTGATAAAAAACGTGCACATATTTTTGTTATATTGCCTGGTTGGGGTCGGGGTATGTGTTAATATATAGAAGCGGTTAATTTTGTATATATATAAATAAAGCTACCTACCTAGTTTAATTTCGACTGCAGAGGCTGACCTTATACATTGGGGCCATCGGACAAAACATGTCACTGGGCCAATTTTATGAGTAAGTTTAAAAAAAATACAATGAAACAGATTTAGTCTACTTAAAAATTCATTTAATTTTCTCACTGTTTTAATCGTTTTTAATGAGATCCCAAAAATAAAATCCATATTGGAAGTACATGTAACATTTCGGTGAAAGTGGGCCCTCAGTTATCCTTATACTGTAGGCCCTATGATCAAGTTTTCACTCGAGCTCATTGTAGTTTAGCCACTGTACTAAGTGTACTATACAGAGGTATAAAATTAGTGATGTGCTGTGGTTTGAGAAAAAGTACATCTGGAGAGGGTGGAATAGAATGAGTTGAGCAACGGAATCCCTTGGACAATCTATTAATGTGAAATTGTATTTGCGATCAAAGTGGGAAGACAAGGAAACGTATGTTCCTCAGCAGCAGCAGCTTCCTGCCAACTGACTCTTTCACACTGCAGAAAAGAGTTCCAGGGTGTCCCTCGAGAGTTATCTCACCCAGTTTTGTCTATTGTTCAATCAAGTAGCCGTCATACTGTTGCTGTTGCCAATTCTGTTCTTATGTCAAAGTCCATAGCACACGGAACACACACAGAACAGAAAAGACCTTTTTTCATCCCACATTACTCCCAGTCTCCTCACACAAACATTTCTTCCCTTCTTTCACTTCTTCAATTCGACACTCAATAGTCCAACCTAAACAAACTAAACCTCACTTCCAAAACCACTCAATGGCTCTATTCAACTAACCCTTATCTACTCAGCCCAACACCAACACCAAAAATAAAAATGAACTGCAGGCCCAGCATGTAATGAAATAACTATTTACTATATATAGGTTAGTTAGGCACTACTTGTATAAATGGGTCTTCAAACGCTATTAGTGATTAGGTGTCACTTACCTACGTAAATACGTAACTACGTCACTGTGTAGTATGTATTAGCAATTATAGTATACTACCATGTATAGTTGTACTTTCTTAAAACGAGGTTCATGTTTTCTTTTAAATCCCATTTAATATTACCGACTAGTAGTAGATGCAGGTTAAAAGGAATGCACTTTTAGTTTTATGTGAAATGTAAGCAGCACAGCAGGTGGTCTGGTCTTTGATATTCAAATAGTGTGTCTATATAAGTATGTTCGCTTATGAATAAAATAAAAGTTGTATTCTAACCATGTAAAACCTGCAAATCCTAGTGCTTTAATTATTGCAATAACAAAGCTTTCAGTTGCTATTATGTATAGTATGCGTGTTATTATTTGATGCCCTTTTTATATTTTTGGAATTGTAATTTTTAACCATGAATTAAAAGTGTAGATGACTTACAAGGACTTACACTTTCTTTCACAATTGAAGAATGCTAATACCTAGGTAGATTGTCTAATTTACTAAAATATGCTGAAACATTAAATGTTCTGTCTCTAAAATGTACATAGGTATTAGGTGGTAATGTTAGAAATACAATTATTCTGACGTAGGTAGGTACTGATAGTATAAAAATGTGTTAGCATTCTCACGTACTGGAGCTAGTAGCTTTGAAACTACTAGTTTTTGTAATAACACCTGAGTATTTTTACCAATTGGTTCAAAAAGTAGAAACTGTTAGCCCAGAAAGAGTTGAGTTCGCAAACTTTTTATTTCTTTTCACCTTAGTTGCCCTTCACGCTCAACGCTATGTATAGAATCCATGTCCTTTGCTGGTAAAAGTAGCAGAGCTAGTTGTAGAAAATAAATATCTGGTATTGTAAAATGGTTTTTGTGCATTCCTATACATTTTATTAGTCTTTTTAGTGGAAAGGCTCAATGCATGAATGAACAAAGGGAGCTTTTATTGCATTGCATGATTGTTATTTGATGCTACAATTAATAATGGCTCTCCTCAGGCACTACATCTGGGTGAAAGTCAATCAATATTATGTGTATAATACGAACTACTGCAATGGAGGAGATAAGCCTAACAAATAATACTACACATCGCACGTCACAACAGTTTATTATCTTGATGAAAACTACAGCACATACAATGTACCTATTCCAGAGTTCCAGTACTTCCAGCAAAAATGAATGTAGCAAAAACTGCGAAAATATAAAAATTCTATACCACACCTCTATGCTTAATGTACAGACACCTATAATATCAATATCAGTTAAGTTACCATCAGAGTGTATTAAATTGCTTTTCAGTCTGTACTGTAGTCTCTATATATCCGGGTATTTTATCAATTGCTATTGTATTGCTAGGTGGCTGGAGAACAATAATTTTCTTTCTTTTAATGCTCTGCTAAAAAATTGTACATTTCCTGATGTTCCTCAGGTTTATCGTTGCAGCTTACATTTTTCCGATTGTGTCCATTGTGTATATAAATCGACTTTTGTTTTGATTTGAGTTTTATCAATCATCTCTCAAAGCTGCTTCAAATATAAGACTGAAATCAATGGAGTCTATTGTATATAGAGAAAAAGCATTACAATTGTAATTTATTATCTGTAAATACTGACCTTGACTTGTGTACTGTATATGAACATGTATTTCTTTTCTGTAAATGTCAAGGATCAAACTTCATTTATAATTGGAGAATTCATTATTACAAATGTCATTTATTGTCGGAGATTGTTTCTCATGAAATTCCGTATCCAGTTCAATAAAGTTCCATGACACAAGATTGCTATAAGGGATTGTAGTGTGGTATTGTGTATGTATGCTATGTACATACAGAAATATGGCGGTAGTTTTTTGTTTACATTTCCAAATGTATTGTAAACTAAAGGGCAGATATATTCATTTAGAAAAGTGTATAATGTATCTACACGTCCATTCATATCTCAGTCTCAGCGAACTGTTTCACATTATAGTAGTTTTTTGGATACTGGATTTTCATGGGCGAGCTGAGATAAGTTGGCATGGATGGACCACGATGGCAATAAAGGAGGATTTTTTATTTTGCTAAGCATATAGGCGAATATTATTTATATGTGTACCTTGTGTTATTGCAGCTTGTAGTAGAGTGATGTTCTGGTTGTATATAGTGATATGTATTTGTGAGCCGTCTCGTAAGGGAACGAAGAAGGGGCATAGTATTAGAGTTTGTAGTTGACAGTATATTGCGATAAGTGCTGAAATAGCTAAGATTCCGCTCGCTTTCAGGGTTACAGTACACACAAAGAGTTAAAATGGGACAGAATATATAAAGTTAAGTCATTCTTGTCCTTCCTGAGAAATGATATACTACTTGTATCCGACAGCTCATACGCATCAGCTCCAATGCTCCCTTCAAGCCAAACTTTTCTCCATTAGCATCGTATAAAACGAGAAAAATACATAAAATTAAGTCAAGTGAAGTAGCACGAAGGGAAAAAGCCGATAGTCAACTCAACTCAACTCGTCTTTAGTTTACTTTTATACTTCTTCATACTTCCACTCCCACTCCGCATCTCTAGAAAACTATAGCTCTGTATAGAACACATACAAGTACAAGCGATATACAGATATGGAATAGTACACCATCACTAATGTAAGTGAGTTTGGCTATGGCTCAAAGAAGGAAGACTGTTATAGTCAATATATCGGTAGTGCTAGTAGCACATCTAAAAGTATTACTTACATACATTACACCAAACAAACTCTTATAGCGTCCTATTTCTTGGAGAGTGAAGGAATGGAGTAGAGAAAAGAAAAGTCAACTGATACGTTAAATTTAGTTACGTTACGTTGCATTACATTACTTTATATTGTATTACAACGGCTCAAGGAAAATAAGACTGGGCTAGTACACAAACACATACACCATACCATAGTAATACACATACCGACATACATACCCATACAGCAATGCACTGTCGTCTGTTTAACCGTATTGATATCTACGGCTTAAGTTAATGGTACATGTTGTCGAACGTCCATGTTCCCCGAATACATCACATTACATTATACTGCAAGGCGAGCACTAAATTTCTATAGCGGTATTTACAACGCTAGGTCATAAAACCATTGGGGAGCTTTTACAAATAAACCCTTCACGATTAATTGCAGCTCACATTTTAATAAATTCATTTTCTGAAGTCGCTACTTCAATCTTCCAGGTCAAAATGCTCAACTAATGAAATGACATGAAAACCAGCATTAAAAACTATTAAGAGAAAGAAGGACCGCATATAGGAAACGAAGTAGAGACGGATGTTGGGTTGCAGTGCAGCAATGTAATCCAAAGCACTATACTAATAGTAATAAAAAGAAACATCACATATCACACATCACACGGTTGTACCATTTGAACTCTGTAGTGTAAATAGAATGGAGACATGAAACCCGGCACAGTAGCACTATAAATACAATAACCTCAACAGTAGCACGTTTAATGGTTCATTTTTAGCAGAAGGATTTGGATGAAATACAATACAGCTTTAAGGTCAATATGGAATTACCTTACTACTTATAGTAACTGCGAAGTTGCTAACTTGCTTTGATGTAATTATCTTGTGGCTTTCCAAAGTAATTTCTTTGTTATCGCTTTTCTAGAATTCAGTTTAAACAAGCCTTTTTTCCAAGTAATGGAAACTTTAATTAAGTACCTAGTGGAGATTAGGTTCTTTATAGGAATAGACGTTCTGTCTGTCTTTGTGTCTACCTAACGAAATAACAAACAAAGCTACTAGTAGAAATATTTTGTTTGTGTTATTACCTATGTGGGTTGACGAACCCTCTGTTCTACAGGATGTTTTATACGAATGTACGGTTTGTGTTTCCACAAATCTTTTAGCATTTACATAAAATATACCTACTACTCACTTTTAATAGGGTGCTCATTCTTTAGGTTGTTTTGTCTGTTTGCACAAAGTGTAGGATCTAACTGTAAATTGAATAGTAACTGTAGCTTTTCTGTAGAATCTGTGATCCTACAAAAATATGATACAAGTATGTATATGGAACTTCAAAGTAATCGCAAAGCTGATTATGAATAAACCTACGTGAACATAGTACAATCCTTGATGTAAATTTAATACTGTCATGATGTTATTTAAATACTTACAAATAGGATGTATTTAAAGTGAAATAAAACAAGTATCTAGTAGGATTTACCTGCAATAATTGGCTACATGCAGACTACTTTCACAGAATTATTATTCTAATTTCCACAGACACAATAACAGACGTTCCTAATTCTTGTACTTATCAATAATAATACAAATACCAACGAAAGCTCTTTACAGAATTTAAATAAATCCTTTTACCTTTGGAAGCATTATACAAAACCATTTTCTCCGAATCACATCGTACTTCCTAGACATACTCAGAAATTATGTTTTGTCATGTGTTTATTATCTATTTAGTGATGATATGATGGTTTCGTACAGCTTAATGCATTGTGATATTCTGTCTGCTGTTTACTGTCTCCTTTTAATAGCTAAGAGCTAATGCTAAGACTAAGACACTGTAACCTAATTATGTAAGCATTACGGAATAAATTTTGCATTAAATTTGCGAATCATTTCCAGCAGGTACCTATACTATGTTGGTGTCGATGTGCCTTAGCCGTAGTAGTCAATTAAGAGGGATTCATTGCATTTGACACAACGGAGATCATTTGATAAAAGGAGCACGTGCATAACATGCAAAAGTGTATTTAGTAATTCACTTTTCTTTATTTCTGAGTCTTCTATATGTGCATAATGCAAAAAGAAGTGTAGGGCATTGCGTATGACGGATACACAAAGGCATTGAGAGACTGGGAAAGAAGAATGCAATTCCATGTCGTCGTGGGCAATGCTCATAGCTTTGTTTACTCGTACTTTTGCATATTCATTGGTGTATATTATAATATGCTTTGTGTTTAGCTTTCTTACAAATGCCATTCCAAGGTGCACAGCACATAGTATCCAATTCTGTAAATCCATTGTAATATCCTTGCCTGCTGCGAAACCGTTTTTCAAAGACAAAAGTATGTTTAGGAGCTAATGTGGCTTGGTTGTGAAGTTGGAGCTGTTTCTTTCGTTTCTCATCTCTCTCACTCTCACGGCCTTTTCCTTGTTTCACAAAAGTATGCGGATTTATATTTCCCAGCAAACTAAGGCTGGCACATCTATTTCCCTTAGCGTATGAATATTTCCATTTTCATATGTACTTTCTCTTTTCTCAGATCAGAATGGAGCCAAATGGGCTTGAAAAGACGCTTAAGCCCTAACCTACTTTGTTCTGTTATATTTTGTTTCACTCTCTCTCACTGCCTGTGTGTATTGTAGTATTGTAGCATTATGTATCTGTATCTCCCTCGTGTTTCTATTGTTAATAAATACTTAGAGAACACAGATGTACATTGTGGATGAGGAGACTCACTCAGAGACTGCTGTGCTGTACTTCGAGAGAAATACAAGATTACACCTCTGCAGAGTATATTCATATGGCGATGGAAATGTAATATCTCTGCGTGTAAAGCCATTCAAATTGTTATTGTTATGCATTCCATATCTATGCAGCTCATCCTACAGTATTCAACGTTCTGCTAACTAATAAATTGTAATCCGAGCATCAGAATTCCTTCATCATTACCAAAACTCAATTCAATTCTAATTTTAGCACAATGGAGCACACTATGCATTATTAAGTAGTAAGTAACTAAGTAGCAGTATGCTTAGCAAGCACATGTAGCATGTAAGGAGTAGGAGTTATGGTTCGGGAAGAAAGTAAGTATTAACTTCATTTAGGTACAAAATATGAAAATGAACTAATACTGTACTAGAGAGGCACCTACCAAGTAATAGTAGTGCCTTGTTTGCTTACTTATGTAATCTTCCCATCTCTGAAACTTTGAATGTGTAAGTATTAATTTCATAAGGTAGTTTTCCTCCTCTTTCAAAATTCATAAACTCATCTTTTGTGTGTGGCAGATATTAGTGGATACCTATACCTATTTATAAATAGCAGAATGTAGTCACTTTATAACAGCTCTGTATAACAGCGTAGGGTTCTACAGAGCGGACCCTTTCTTTCTGGAGCGGACTGCTTCACAAAGTTTGCAGCATGCAAAAAAAGACATTTTAAATAGTAAATAGAAGGGACTCTCAATGTACTTCTGTATTATTCCTAATCCAGAGCGTACCTTTTGGGATACCATGTGCTATTTTTTCATAACTTTACACTGACCATATAATGAATCTTAATTATTTTTTACCCAGCGAGAAAGCTACAGCTACTCTTTTAAGATCCGATTGCAAAAATTTGACAGTAACCTGGACTTAGAGATTTTTGCCCACTATTGCATTGTTTTGGACATTTAATATTAAAAGCAGAGAGCCATTCGTAAGAAACCGTTTAATAAAGAGAAAGTGGAATTAAACATTTTACATACTGCAGGTCACATATTCTTTCGGTGGACTCGATAAACGCTCCCATTGGGAGGATTAATTAATTAATATAGCTTCCTAAGTTCCTTTTCGGTCAATCGAAATACCTGTCAAAAAGTGCCCCTACCATTTTTAACAATGAATTGAAATTTGAGTGGTCAAATGATCCAAACGGACATGTTGGGCGTGTGAGACATGTGTATAATGTGAGACATAATCCAAGAAAATCTCTGGTTGTATTTATATACACAGTTTCATAAAACTAGCTACTTTACTCGACAACGTGGGTCTGCATTCACGGCTAGTTCAATATACCTAGCTATTGTAAATACAGTAGGTATAAGTAGTATTTGATTCATCTGCCAAACTGTTTCGAAATAAAGGCTAAATAGTATACAAACTATAAATAATACGCTTGTTATTGTTTATTATAGGATTGAGAAGAGAATGAAAAAGTTTGGGAGTATAGAAAGGGAGGCATAATGAAACTGGGAAAGGTACACGGAACACATAGTCTCACACCAACAACGCAACGCACACAGAGATATACTTTGTTTTGCTTTGCCAATTCAGTTGCCTCCGTTTTGAGGAGCCTCATAGTTCCAATTTGAATCTGAATTATCCTCATTCAAAAGCTATAATTCCTTTGTATATTCTCAACTGTAGCCTTCTGTATGCAGACACGGAGGATTTATGTTTTTATTTGTAGCTGAAATATACAAGTTGCTAGATGAGCAACAGCAGGAGTCATTTTGAGGAACAACAACATGCTATGACTAAGTAAAGTAAGTTTTCTTCCTTCTTGGTTTCCAACTCATTTTCTCTGATTTTCATCTGCGAGGAGCTCTTGAGAAAATAAATTGCTTTCCGTCTCTCTATTCTTTCCATTCTTATTCTTCCTGTCCTCATCTTAATCTGTTACTCCAACTGCATAGTAGGCAGCAGGTTGCCATTTACCATTACACAGTTTCTCCCTTTCTCTTTTTACAACTCAAAAACATTTCTCTCCCAGAATTCACTAGCGGTATGTTATGTTCTATGTATGAATGTAGTACATGGAGTATTTTTATCTTGTGTCGGAAGTCCCATTGGTAAAGATAAATCCAACTCGACGAAGTTTGCAGGAAATGAATGCGATCCACTCATCTACTCGCTCAAATGTGCATTCTGCTCTTTCTATAATTTGTCCAGGGTACACACAGATATCATATAAGTGCACCCAATAATCTCTCTGAAGGTGAAATGAACTTTGGGTACCTACGTGCAAATAACTAACAAAAGCTAATGCATCTGTGATGCCTATATACACACACACATAAGTTCCGGGTGTCTCCCGTATAACATAAGGGACATGGATTTATACTTTACTTGTCAGCAGAAAAATTTGTCTATATAGTGCAATGTTATAGAGTTGCAGTATTTTTTATAGTGCATTTCCGTGGGATGTCATGCAAACACTAACATTGAGACTCACACTCTGCCTTTTCGTTTATTAATGGAGAAGTTAGTTATCGGCGAAGCTTTTATCTGAATGACCAGACTGACATGAGTCAGAGTCGGAGGACGAAAACCTGAGGAGGTGTAGAAAAAGTGGGAAAGCATTGCAGGGAAAAGTAAAGTAGTGAAGATGGGCTAATGGATTCGGACACCATTTCCCGATAAGAACATCTAGGTGACGTGATGTTGTCTTAAATTTCCTCAGGGGTTTCTTTTCACTTTCTCCAGATTCATGAACACAGCTCCAGCTCATAGATACTTATCAACCCAGCTAGACACTTTATTACAAAAGTTATTGCCATTCCTACCTTTTTAGCTACATCGTCCTATCAATTCACTGATACCAAGCTACTACGGTGCTTTACCAATACACACAGACATTCTGTGTCTTTCAGATACCATGCACTATGCACATACACACATTTTTCCCTATCTTTTCCTATAGTATTCCCGCATTATTGAGATTTGAACATTAAAGACATACCACTGTTTGCAGTATATATGCACAATGCATTACTATATGCAAGATATAACGGATAAATAGTATGCTAGTACATAGTAATAGTTTTCCATTTGAAATTACGTGTAAGAAAAGTGTCGTAATAGAAAATATTTTATAGTACTAGCTTTTCAATAGATTTTTTATGTATGCATAGTAAATATTAGTATTAGTTCCTCTCTACTTTACTTACTTTCATAGTGTGCTTACTTTGAGCTACTATGCATACTAATGGATATTTATTATATAATTTCAATTTGGCCATGTAAGTCAATGCTGTAAACTAAGTAAGCTGTCTTCTCAAGCAGTTTGCACTGCGAGATTCGTATTTTTCATCCTCAGTCTGTAATTTTGACAAATCAAACCGCAACTTTCTTACCACAAAAAGAAAAGACATTTTTGAAAACTATGTATTGGTCTAGCTACCATACACACCAGACTGTAAGAATAACTTATTTTATTTAATTAAATATTTACAGTTATGCAGATTGTAATTTTATTGTTTCTTTAAGTAGATGTATTTTTATCATATTCACTTGTATTGGTAGTTGCTATTTTAGTCGTATGCAATAACAAAAACTGGAAAAGGTTGCAAGTTGTGTAGAAAGCCATTTCAATTTAGAAAGAATAATTTTTTGCTGTGAACGGAGAAAGTAGTTCAGCTAATAAATGGCTTTTGTGATTTGCTGTGAGAATTGAGAACTATTAGATTGTTGCATTTGGTATGCACAAAGTCAGTTATCGAGGATTTATTTACTTGGTCGTGTACTAAAACGGTAGAAAGGACGAAAATGTCAGCAATACAAATGGAGTTTATAAGTAAAGCACCTTACTAACAATAAATAGTAGTGTTTTAGTGTTGTACACTATTCCACAGTAGTAAATACATAGCTGTGCTGTTGTTGTATTTTATTTGTATGTACGTAATCGTGGTGAAAGTATGTTTGTAGTGTCAATTTTTAGAGGGAAAGAGTTGTATTCTAAGAAAAGTGTAGAAATTCACGAGGGCATTCAAATCGCGTGCAAAGGCAAACAAACAGAACATGTAACAACCAAACAAAACCTAACTTTGTTCACCATGCTTTCATATCAATGCGTGTTGAAGTTAGTTTGCTCATTATGAAAATTGAATTTTCTATCCGCAGACAGCCAGCTATATTCATATAGACATATGCTGAATGCGTGTATCTTATGAGTATTCAAGAGAAGACATGTACGTAAGTACATACACTAGACACAGTAGAAATATAAAGCAAACTTTTAGTCATCTATGTGTCATTGTGCTTAGTCACTGTAGAAAATACGGGAGAAAAGTGGTGTTCATACTCAACAAAGTCCATATATGTAGGCAAGGCACCTAAAGTAAAAAACTGAGTGAGCTGAAGACGAAGGGGGGAATGAAGGATCGATACTTCTTGTTTTCTTGTTGCAGATATTATTAAAGCACCACAAAATGTTCAAGTCAAGCATTCTGCATGCAATATTTTCTCTATCATTCTGTAGTTGTTCCTCTATTGCTCTACCACTCGTTTTGCTTTTGCCAGTTCTTTTAAACTCTCTTTTAGAATTTTGCAACGCAACACAAACACAAAATACATACAACAAGCACACTTTAACATTCAATCTTTGTTATATGTGCATTTGTATGTAAAAGTAACATGTACTATGCGGCCCTTATTGTTCTTTTCGCAATCAGAATTGCTACTATATAAATGTAGCACCAATTTTGTTATAGAATCAGATTGTGCAACACAATTCACAGAGTAAAGTATGCATTTAGGTCGTTACGCTAACTGCATGCAACAAACATAGAAATTATAATTATAATGTTGATGCTCAATTAAGTGCTTCATTACTTATAGTCTAGTTATATTTTAATATACAACACACCACATATATCTGTATACGACAGAACTCGTTACTACTCCGTGTATATCTACTTGTAAGTTGTTGTATGTGTAATGTGTACTACGTTTTGTAATGCAATGAGCGTTACAACTATTGAAATTTTTATTGCCTCCGTGGATGTAGACTTCTGTCCTACAAGTGCCATTTTACCTTGTATGTGAAGTACAATTCACTTTCACTGAAAATAGAATGCAGACTGTTTAATTGGCCTATAAAAATATTACATTCATATAAATACGACGACATCTTGGCGAAATGTAGCAAATGTTGAGCACTGAATTTACTCATAGTATGAACCACTAGTAGTACAACATAATAATGGTAAAAATAGAACGAAATTGGACCAAATTGAATTTGGTTTATATTCTAGTCGTAGCAATTTAAAATATGCTGTGTTTAGTATAGGAAACCCTCCTTTAAATACGTTTATATTCTTACAGAGCCATATTGTATTTTGTATTGTACGTGTGTAATGTTCCATGCGTTGTTGGTAGTAGTAGTAACTTATTGTATGCACTATGCACCTATATAGTGTCCGTGGAAAGCATTTTCTCAAGAGGTAATATTATTACATTATACATTTTGCTATATTCCTTACTTGTTACGTTTGACTGTAAGTTTTGTAAGTATAGTACATAGCTCGTGGCAAAAAATAAAACAGTCCAGTTGAAAAGAAAGCGGGAGGGAGACAGAGACCCGAATTGAAATACTGTAACTTTGAAACTGTCAACCAGGCGGAAGATAAAGGGAGAAAGAAATGGTTTCTTGAGATATTTTACGTATTATTACATTATATTAACCTGGGGGAAAGGTGGGCACACGGAAGACATTCTCTTTCTATATCCCTCCACATTATACTTCAATTTACTACACACATATCTCACATACGTAAATACTATATATCACGCACACACAAGAGGCTGAAGAATTGAATACTTTTACCTATTCAGCCAACTCTAAAAGTCTGCTAGCTTTCTTCATTCTTTCGTCTGTAGACTGCACAGAGAAGTCTTCGTATGCTTTAACTTTAACAGGAGACGAGGAGATTCGGAGGTTCGTGAGTGAAAAACTGAGCTGGAGCGATGTGATATAAGGACAACGACTTCTACTATGTATGTAGTACTAACTCACATATTGTGTAAGAAAGAAAAGTATACTACGTTTGTTTGATATGAGCTATCCATTACAATGTCGTGTCTTTTTCTGTGTTTATAAGAAAAAGAAGAAGAAAAAAAAATTATGTATGTATAGTAGGTAGAATGAGAATGGGATATGATATGGAGGAATAGGAAGAAGAAGAGTATGAAATGCATTATAAAAGTACAAGCACTTCACTTACAGCATGAAACCGCATCAATAATTCAATAACTCTCGTTTTGCACACTAATGCCCATCGTAGTAGTAGGACCAAGCCAGAGCTGCCCTGTCGTCGTCGTCGATGACGTTTTCTTCTTGCTTTCTTATGTATAGCTATATTTTATATCTTTCTTAGGTTTCTTATGTGTAGAGGCATTTCTTACATTGATATCACCTATCCAGATATCTAGTGGCTTTTACAGTAGTGTAATATGTATCATATCATTGTAGTAGTAGTTATAAGTGGAAGTTCTTGTGGAAAGATTCGTTGTGAAGACACATTCCAGGTTGGTTGTTGGAGCTGGAGGAATGAAGCAAGACAGGACAGGAGAAATATATGCATGACTTCTATCTTTAGTATATAGCCGTCTCTGAATACAGATGACTTGGTTTTCTTTTCTTTCCTTGGCATTGCTTCTAATGTCTTGACTTACTTTTTCCTCGAACTAAATGTGTCTTTTCTTCGGCAGTATTATTGCATTCAACAAAAATTGTGCAATACATTGCTAAGCTTTCTTTTTCACATTTAACTTTAACCGAAGCATTTCAATGCTACAAATACACTAAAGAGATCATTTGTAGTTTCCTCGCTGTATTATAGTATTGTGAGATTATAATAATACTCTTCTGTACTATGTACATACAGGCTTATACTATAATACATAGCAGAATACATTGTAGGTAGTACGTACCTATTACAACACTAATAACAAGCAAAGTTTCGTAATATTATGTAACTATTAGTTGATACAGAGTCAATAACATTGATATATGTACTCAATAACTTTCCGATATTTCAAAATTATTTGATCTTATTGGCACAGAATGTGAAACACGTATAGTGTATGTTGTACATTTTACAAACGTATTTTGATTTATGTAGCATGTTAATGGAGCGTGTGTGTTTGAGTTTCGTGTATATAAATATATTGATTAAATATAAATTGTTTAAAGCAATGTTTGTTTTAAATATCTTGACAACTGTGACCATATCGTATGATACATTCATGGATGAGTGTGCTTCATGCATTGCTAACATGCATGAATCTTTGACCTTTGTTTACATGAGTCGTTTAGGAACTTTGGGTTTCTTGGAAATTTTATGGTCAGCACACCGCAATATGTAATAAGTCGTTGTTAGATATGCAGTAGGAATACCATGCTAATACAACCACAGTCCTCTACATTCATTTGTGATGCACAGACGTCTCGATACGTTTCCTAAATTCAATTTTAGAAATGTTTTTACTGTATGGTAAAATGTCGTTTTGCGGCTTGGCAATTGGCAACTGCTGTTCTTTATCCCATTAGGTAATACTAATACAGATAAAGAGATACACATGAAATGAATGGAAGCAAAGCGTCTTCTGAGAAAGTCCTGCATTGAGTTTTTGCGGAAAGTTTCTTTCCCTTGTCATAATATTATCGGTCGTCATTTCTTTTCGCCCTATCAGAGAAATGAAAGTAAACTTTCTCTCTCGAAGTCAAAATTGTATAATTATATTTCTCAGTTAATAAATATTCCTAAAATCGTCAATTGTATGATGCAATTAATTAGTGTACCGTTAAGAAAAGTAGACTAATTTGTCCACAAAACAGACAATAATTTTATGTCTAAAAGTGTGTTACAAATGGATTATTAGTATGTACAGTTGTAAGAAACGCAACAAAAAAGGGCAAAGAAAAACAGTAATTGTAGCGACGAAATATATCTTTCATGAAAAGGCACGGAAAACCCAAGAAAGAGATATTATTAAGTATGACTTACCACTTCACGATTCTTTCGTATTTATAAAGTAATTGGATTTCTATTTGGAGAAGACTTGCAACGCTCCTTTAAGCACTGCAGTTATCATTGAGCTTGGTTTCTTGATTTCAAGGAAAACATAATTCCCAATATAAAAAAATGTCATAATACGCATTACTTATGTTATTACTTTTCCTGCTTTGTATATCTCTGCAATACAATATTATAACGTATTTTCTTCATTTGTTTTTATAGTGTATTTATAATTTAGCTACATATTTCAATCCCCACAACCACAATTATTGTACTTATACTGCATACTGTTAAAAAGAAATAATATGAACTGCCAAACACTTCTATGTACTGGACGGTACATAACGTATGTAGCACTAAACGCATCAGATCTTCTCCGCTGGGCACTGCAGTGCGCAGCGCTAGACTCCTTTCTTTTTGTGTGAATTTTATTCACATTGCTGTTAATGCTGGGAACTATGATTCACCAGTATTCGTATATTATTGGAAACCAGAGCATAATATGCCTTATTGGCACCGTATATAATATAGAAAAGTTTGCAAAAAGTTTGCCTAATTTTTCGCGCATCCCGAGAAAATGATCTATATATATAGCTCAAGTTTTGAGTTTGCCCCCTCCCCCCAAACCAAATCCTGGCTACGCCTATGTTAATATGTATGTATATTATAATATCGTTATTGAGATACAGAGATAAATGGTGAGAAATTTGCAGCGACGATAGATATGCGATACGGTGTTTACGTTTCGTTGCATCCAGACTTAAGTTTGCGAAGTTGAACTGATTTGTGGTTGTAGTTTTGCGTGGATTCATTGAACGTCTCAAGTCTGAATAGCTAATTTCTTCTGGCAGATCTTTTAATCACTCATCAAACGAGTAATTGACTCAACAAATCCTTGCGAATGAAACTCACGAAAGGGAAAATCAACTTGTTATTTCCCCAGCTTTATCATCATGTCTTCTCTTTATTAAATTAGCCATCATTTACCTCATAAATTGAGCTTGATGTGCCAACATGTCCAAACTAGAATGCATCATCTTCTTCCCAGCACATCCTAATTGATAAAGGAAGTGTCAAAAGACTATTCTCTTTCAAAAATTAACAAGATTATTGATAATAGTACATTGCTTACTCAAACTTTTCCATTTCTTTCTATAACTATCACGTTTCAGCTCGTGAAGTATAGCAAAATATATACTTTCATTAAATAGATGGCAACAAGAAGATCTTGATTTATTGAACAGCTTGTCTAATTCTAATTAAGTAGATATTTACTATAAAGAGATTCGGTAATATGAAAACTGTTAATTGTTTTGATTTGAATAATTTTAGTTTGTAAATATGAATAGATTTTCGAAGCCCAAAGGAGTAATATGACTCACTGGTACCTACAAATATAGGCGTTTAAGATTTTGTGCAAAAAGTAGTACATGATATAATGGGTAGCTATTTACATGTAAAGTCCATATTGTTTAACAACGTTAAAATACACTAATTTACATTCTCCTTGACTTTGAAGCGTGTAGTACCTACCTACTCGTCCTGTTTAAACCTACTCTATATTTTGCTACTAGGTATAGGTACGTACGAGACCAAATATTTGATAAACCGATTTTGTATATTTATTTAAGTGTACAAAATTTCATTTCAGACTTGTTTGAGTGATATCACTGTAATAACATTAGTACGATTTATGTTGTAAGTAGAATGGCAACATACAAGGAATTGTATTTCTTGTGCTGGTCCCTTCCTACTTTCTCTAATGGTCATCAAGATTTGAGTTTAAACATGAAATCTGTCAATTTACAAAACGGTATATGCAGCAGTTGGTAAACTTATCCGAACTAATATTATAAACCTTTCGTTTATACTTGTTATTTTCAGTAGAATATTACTCTAAAGATTATTATTATATAAGAGTGTTATAATACAGGCAGTGCCTACTACATCTGATTGCTTTCCCTGTCTCCCCTACTTGGCTAAATTGCTCTGCTTCCAATCACGCTATTCTAAAAGAAAATGAAGTTATGGCTGTGCGTCTAGCCGAAAGTCACCTATTTAATACTAGTTCATTGTAAAACGCAGTTCAGCTTGAAAGCAAAGATAATGATCAAATAATGCGCAATACCTAACTATTAATTACTCATGACTGACTGACTGAGTTGCAGTAAATGTCTTCAGTCTGACTTTAAGTAAGCAGCAGATTGTTTCTACCACACTTAAAAATCCAACAGTGAAAGTAAGTAGCAATTTAATATAGTCGCAGCCCGTTTAGCTGCATTTTATTTCCTTTGTGAAGCAGTCCGGGCATATTTCCTATATAATATACAATAAAAGGAAATCCGCAATGAATAATATTTTAGAACTAAGGTCACAGTAATGAGAACACGCAACTATACACCAAAAAATCAATTAGATACACCGTACAGCTTAAAAAGTAAAATTCCTCCATGTATTTTTGCTCTATACTTTTAAACTACATGTGTGTATGTATTAAATAGAAAAATACATACCTTTTATTTTTCTATACAGCTATTCGCATATATATATAGGAGTTGTTCCCCTTGTCCATATATATTTATTTACACTGCCTAAAAGTTCATGTGAATTTTATGAAAAGGATTACTGGGGTGTTCAGTGAGTGTAGTTTATAGTATAGTAGTGGTTACATTAAGGAGAAAAATCAAATTTAATAACAAAAGATCATAAAACTGAGGCACGTCAGAAATAAGAGTTTGAGATAAAAGGTGCATGTTATCACAACATGGAACGAAGTCGGAATTTGGGTCAGAGCCAGTGTGAAATTAGGTAAATATGCCGTGAGAACGGTGCACCTGTAATTTACTTATCCTCACACACTATTTTATTTCTTGTAGGTGGGATTGATCGTTCTTTTCTTGGGTCGAACTGCTAATGCTAGTAGAACGACGACCATGCATTCACAATTCACGTACCTACATACAAAACGATACATAGAATGCATGGCAGCTCAGAGGTATATACATATCTACCTACTACAGTGTAAATGTGTTGTTGTATGTATGTATACTTACCTATACACCTATTGTATGTATTCTGAAGTTGTACACAGTAGAGTGGGATGACATTATGCTATGCTGTGCATGTAAATAAATGTTACACCAAATTGGGGAAAGTAAAGAAAGGAACGGACAAAGAGCTGGGGCGAATGCAAATGGCTGTTGCAAATTGCAGCTCAGAATTTTTACGTCAACTCCAATCAAACTCTGTCATAGCACAAAGGAACTCTATTTCCAACCCAAAAAGATCAATAGGGCACACAGCAGGACAGAAAGGAAAAATATCCTAAGCGATTGTCTTTCCACTGTTTTTTCCTTCGTTCTTGTTCGTCTTAGTATTTTTCGTCGTCGTCACTCAACTTCTTTTCAAACTAAACCCAGCCAACTAAACTATTCCACTATATTGTTGGTGTTATGGACAATACCCTACACAGCCAAGGACAATTATTTCACTCTTTTCTCCCAATTCTTCATATGCCTGAGACTTAAATGGCAAACTCAAATTTGCCTGTTACCTATATTTATTTCCTTATGATGTGTAAATATTTCTATATTAGTATGTTATATTTATATTTACTCACATTCACCTACTCACGTATCACACTGCGATCAGACAAACACGTTCTCTTATACATTTCTAACCTACTTTATTTGGTTGAGCAGAAGAAGCAAATCCTCTTTCCTTACTACATAACTCACATAATATCCCTCCGATTTTTCCATTTTTCATAGTGACGAACGAATGCATATACACATGGCTGTAGAATTGTATGGATATTTATGGATATTATTTAATCGTGATATTTAGGTTGACAGAGAGGAGCAGGAGTGAAAGTAGGGTGGACGACAGCCTTATTGTCACACACTCTATTATGCATAAACAAATTCATGTGCACCTTATACTAGTGTTTGCGCTTTATTACATTTTGTTCGCATAGTTCGCACAATACAAACTACTAGCTATATGTGTTAGATATTTTGCAAGTAGGTTGATAAACTTGATTACGATATGTTTGCTCTACTTTACTTTTATATTGACAATGACATTCGATTTGATCCCAATCAATATCTCCCTCGCTGAGCTGCTCATGTGCCTCATACACTGTGTTAGGTATGTGAATCACTATAACACAGTAATAGCAAAGCACTATCCTTTTTATCCAACTTGAAATAAGCCTAAGAAACAACGAGAGAATATTTTCTTATTCCACTCCTGTGCCACTCATCCTCGTTCTATTCTCTTGAAAAGCAACATTTCTCTCTCGTGATGGTGTATGACATAATAAGAATAAAATTATATTTGGAGTTTGGTAAACATAATGTTTTATGATGAGATGACTGAAGAGGCTTAGTATATGCACCTAAGTAATACTATCTTTCTCTCTTACTACGCTTAAGTGAATCCATAAAAAATGAAGACAATGCTAAGATTCATGTTAAAGTTAGAGTTGAAGTCATCTGTGGCCCAGAGCGTAATTTGTTCTCCAAAGATTCTTTTTCTACTATTATTCACGAGGTGTTTTTGTCCCTTTCCTCATTCAACTAAGTAAGTGAATCTCTCACATATAAACCCTACTACTTTCTACAAAAATATCACTCTACACTCAATATGTATTATATATTATACCCCATTGTTATAATGATGTACTTATTATACTCACATGACATAATACCACCATAATCTATATACAACCTTACTACCTTACTAATAATACATATGAAGCTAACGCACTTATGCACACAAGAGTATATATTATACAGTAATACTAACTAATATTGTAAGTGTACCTATGCATACTAAGAAATGCTGTGTTCTTATGTCTGTCTTGGTATAATATAGCTTAGTATGTGTATAATATACTTTTGAGTTTATGCAGTATGAAATGTGGTGTGTAGCAAAAGGAGTAAGTCTAACATTGAGTGTAGTTGTATGTATGTAGCCGTAGCTTGCTACTCCCATTTACTATTCTCCTAGTCAAATTAAGTGAACAGAGAAAGGAAGCCAAGAACTGCTGGTAAAACTAAAACTTAGCTGAGACTGTGAGACAGACTGAGAGGGAGAGTGGGAATATACAGGGAGAGAGCAGGATATGTGTAGGGCCTAAAAGCAAAGAGCCTAAGAGGAAATCTTTGGTAGGTATTTGTGTGATGTATAAGTAATAGAGAGTAAAGTGGGAAGATAAGTTTGACTCTGCGTTTGTTCCACTGTGTATATCTTGCTTTTACTAACGTAAGCTATCAGTAGGACATTGCCGAGAGGCTAAAAGTGGTTGAGGACATTTGCCAAATGTACTTGGGAAGGATTGAATTGCTTTCTCTCTTTCTCTCTCCTTCCACTCTCTCAACTCACAAAATATATCCCTGTCGCTTTACACTACGTTCACCCTACGTTGCTTTATTACTGTGTTACGTTACACCATGTGAGTGTGACGCTCTTTCACATTGCATACAAATACCTATGCCAATACAGAAACCGAATTATTTCCCAGTCCAACTTTTACGTTACCCGCTTCAACTTTTGAATCTTTCTCTCTGTGTGTTGCACCAGAGAGAGTAAATATGTATGTATCAATGTGTACAAATGTGCTTTAGTCCCATTTAACTACTATAATGTATTCGTGCTACATTCAATCTGCTCGATGGAAATACTAATGTGGAAAACCGTAGTACACTTACACATACAAATACTTATAGTACTCCTTTGTACATTGAAATTATGTTCTGGTAGTAGCTATGCATTACATAGAGAACACAACTTTTACATTTAGTAACTGGTAGGTATAGGAGTATGTGATGTAAGTTTAGCACTACTAGCAATGCATTCATGCGTCATTGTGCAAACAAGAGTCTATACTCTATATGTTATGTATCATTAAGGAATTTCCCTTCCAGCCTCCCTAAATACGTCGTTCAAAGTAAGTCAGTTACGAAAATTGGAAAAATGTTTGAAAAGACCATGTTAGTAGCTGCGGGGTAATGATTTTACTTTGTTCTGTGTTTTCCTGTCAACAAAAGACTTGGAAAGAAATTATTAGCACTCTCTTGACTTTTTGATGTGATAAGAGAAAGAGGCGCGGTGGAATAGTGGGGCATAGTGTATATACAAATAGACATCTCTTTTAAAATAAGCTCCCTTCTAATATACTATTCTCATTTCTAAAGGTAGGTTCCATGACAGAGGTGGCAGTTCTGAAAGTAGAAACTAGAACTGTACACACACAACTAACACTAAAACGTGTGTGCTATTGAATTCCTTTCATCCAGAAAAGCATTGAACGCAATTATTGGATTGTAACTTTACATCTCTCACAATCAGCACAGCTCTCTCGCTCTTCGTGTATCCTTCTTCCAATTTTACTTCATTGATCTATTATTACAACCTTTTCATTTTGGTTCCCAAATGATTCTGAGCTCTGCTGCTATGTTTTCGCCTCAAGCGACAAGTTTGTCCGATGTTTATATACCTCTACTTACAAATGCTGCACAGGCACCACATGCACAAACATACTCTTTCCTTTGTAGTATGTACTTAGGGATAGGTACGATTCATGTATAAATAGCAGTATGGTAAAGTATGTTAGCTTGTTCAATCATTTCTTTGCTTTAGGTTGTATGTATATATAGGTAGGAGTCCTTAGTTCTATCTTTTTGGTTGAGAGATAATTTAAACACGATGTTTAATTATCTTGTTGGATGGATTTGGAAGGTTGGATCTTGGATGTCTGTTTATAATGTATAATATAATATGAGATGAATGAGTGTAGGGTTTACTGCATTATTGCGGGTAGGTATTATATTTATGATGTTTAGGCTGGTGGCTCACTCAGTTGGTTTTCTTTTCCTTTGTCCATTGCTTTGTGTCAGTCGTTTGGCTGCCTTTGAATGTGAAGTGAGCCTGGCTTGTCGATGTCTATTTGTTTTACGGGTAACGTTCTATACTTGGATGGATTGACTGATTATATCTTCAAGCAGATCTTTTTCAGTCAACTTTACAAACAAAGTGGGTAGCCAACAACCCTGAGACTTCAACTTTGCCCTATTCACACACAGAAAAGGCGAGCTCTATGTTCGAGTAATTTCAAGCCACCACCGACTGACTGACTGTAACTTTTTAACGTGTCACCTTTCACAGTATTTTCAGCGCTATTCACATTCCGTGTACATTGTAAGTAGCATTGATTGACGTATCTGGCAAGAACTAATCTTAAGGCAGGATTTGACAAATTGTTCTTTTATTCATTATTCTTAAAAGCCTCGCACTAATCAGTCTTCAACTGTCTCTTTCTACTTTTGCATCTTGATGTTTTCCGAGTCTTTCATGCCTTCCAAACATCTTTCTACTCGCATTCCATTCAAATGTAGGTATACATTATTCTACCCGTATTTGGAAGACTACCTATTTAAAAAAGGTTGCTATTATGTGAAAGTAAAGAACAGCTTTTTAATGTTATGTAATTGACAAATGCCATAAGTATTTTCAGAGCATAACGAATTTTCTTTGTAGGTCATGCATGTGCAGGGTCCATTAAGGTCACAGGTATACTTTATACAATACATGTATCTGAATTCAAATACACAAGTCTCCTTTCTGCACCTGTCAGTCAACGAAAAGAAAATGCGTACATTGATTCTTATTACTTACTTTATGTATACAGTATGTCATATGCTTTTATGTAACATGTTAATGTGTAATGAATTATATATTTATGTAAATGAGGTGCAGATAAAGTACACGAAAAAGGCAACTGGTAATGATAAAGTGGTATGCGTATAAAAGGTTGTATGTTAAGTGCACCTAATGTTGGAGGATGAATAATAATATGTATTATTATTGTTTGCTTACAGCGGACAGCAGTTTTCTTCTGGCGAATGCTCAAATAGTGGACTACCCCATAGTGTACTGCAATGAATCGTTTTGTAAAATATCAGGATACACCAGGGCTGAAGTAAGTGTTCGAAGAAAGTTTTACTATTATAATACTTAGCTCTTAACTTGCAATTGTAGTGGTAGTAGTTTTGTACTATAATGGTTGTATAAGACAACGAACATGCAGCAACAGCTACTATTAAAATAAACATTGACATTGCTCCTACAAAACAAAGCCCCCAGTGTAAAACGGAGGGAGGAAAATGCACGCACACAAAACAACAACAACTGTCATTGAGTTTGAGTCGTACCGTACCTCCTTATTATCCCAGTGCGGAAAACATTGCACGAAACGAAGAAAGCAATGAATAAGAATCCTACTACATAGAACTACAACTAAAAGTGACCTGACTGACTCCAACATTTTATACGTGCCTATATATTATACATAGGTAGATATTTATGTTCGCAGTATTTTCGTTTCAGTGTAGTGTATATTACAGTATTGACGCAATACACTTGTAAAAGTGAATGTATGTGAAATATAATATGGTGTTGCCAGTGTTTCTACAGAGCAGAGTACATGTTGTACGGACAGATACTCTCACACAATCCATGGTATTACTACTGGATGAAGTGTTAAGGTGACTTGCCTTGCCCCGGCTTCGTTTCGCTTCATTTCGGGTTGATTGATGGGAATTTAATGTGAGCAAGCCAGGAACTGGCTTTGGAGTTTAGTCAACCCTGCAACTGGAACTGACACACTAACTTCAACTTTGGCTTTGGCATACTCTACTTTTACTTAGCAGCTTATTGTTACACTTACGACTTACACAACTTGACTAGTACGACTATACTACAGGGTTGCTATTATTTTATTTTATATAAGAAATATTCGTGTATGTAGTGCTCGTATAGTTTTAAATGGGAAAGTGGGTTCTTTTATACATTAATGTATGTAAAGGTATGTATTACGTTGGAAATGAACTATTTAGTAGAAATTTGATTGTAGATTTTATTTGGACTTGCTTTTTACAGGTAATGCAGAAATCATGCCGGTGTGCCTTCATGTTTGGCGAATTGACGGATAAAGAAACTATAGCACGCATAGACGAAATTCTTGAAAATCATTATCAGGATCAATTTGAGATTCTACTGTATAAGAAGAACAGTGAGTCAAGTACATACATTTTGGGTGTCTCTTAGTGAAAACAAACTTTCGTCAGAGATCCGTGTCTCGCTTTCCATGGAAGCACTTATCTGCCCCACTCTGTCTGGATAGATAAGAATTCAAGTCTAATCACATAACACATGCTATCACAATACCTTTTTACTCACAACATTCACTTTGCTTTGCATATCATGCTATAAAGCTATCTCCTACACTACTATATACTTATTGCGTACGGAAATTAATATAATATGAAGGAAATCCATAGGTACACTACTACTTACACACTTACATGCTATGTATGTATTATTCTGTAAATTATCAATAAACCTAGAAAACACAGCTACTATTGCAATTGCGAAACAAGAATTTGAGTACAATGTAAATACAATTAGTGTTGAATAATGAAACACAACACACAAGTTTAAAATAGAAAGCTAATTTACTAATAGTTGTTGTTTGTTGTTTACTTCACAAAGGCCTGAATTGAAGTTGATTCAAGACACGTACCTCTGACTGTAGCTAACTGTAAGGAGTGTGTGCAGTGTGAACCTTTTTAGCATGAGAGCGCCTGCATTTTTTACGATTTTACTTTCTCACTCTATTCCTAAATTTTCTTTAATTTTCTCTACCTTCTCTTTTTCTTCGAAAACAGAACTTGCAATGGTTTTTGCAACGGTATAGGCAGGGGTATATGATTCAAAGTGAAAAAGCAACGTTTTCTGGTGAGTGAAAACTTGCGTGAATTTCATCTTTTTTCTTCTTCTTTTCTCTCTTCTGACTCTCTCTCTCTCGCATGCTTTTTATTCAGTTATAGTAAATTCAATTCAGCATGTAGTATGTACTTCCATAGTAGCAGTATAAGTACAACATACAACCTTTCAGTTCTTTTTACTCTTGAGAATCTTTTCAACAACAGCATCAGTGTAACATGAACACTATTGTGTATATCACATTCACTTATCCACACACATACACACACTAACACAAAATGGGTTCTTATTTTCATTCTAATGGATGTAATTCAATAGAAAAATATTGATTAGAATTGTATCTTCTCCCTTTTGGTAAGTAGCAGAGTCTCCTGGTCTTCTTCTCAAACGAACCTATAAAGCATTTACAATAAGCACGCTCAACTTTATTCAAGAAAGCCTTTAAATAATTTATGATTTGAAAAGCAAAGTGTGTCTAGTATACCTAATTCAATTTTTACCAAGGCAAGAGCTCCAAATTCAATGCTCTCTTCCTTTTCTCCGGTTATAAAATATATACTACGTGTAATATGTCCTGGCATTGCCACCAAC
Source organism: Pogonognathellus longicornis (assembly GCA_034694085.1). Lineage (NCBI taxonomy): Eukaryota > Metazoa > Arthropoda > Collembola > Entomobryomorpha > Tomoceridae > Pogonognathellus > Pogonognathellus longicornis. The sequence goes on from JAQFYB010000022.1 coordinate 45,067, forward strand.
ACTTCACTATCACACACAATACACCACGAGTATACAAGTACTATTAGTATACCGGGCTCTTTTTCTACATAGTATCTACCTGCTCTGAACCGAACAGTCCATTAATCTGAGCTGGAGCCAAGGTTGATGACCTACACGCTATACAAATACATAATAGGGACCTGTAGACGGTTTAGATTCCATTAGAGGATAAACTGCTCTTCTTGTGCAACGTCTAACGCATTGATCCCTATAACTCCTATTAGAAAAGTTAGTATTAGCAGACAACCTTTCCTTTCCCAACTCTCTCTTTGCAAAAGTCTTCCTTCTTTCTAGTAGCAGTCTCTCTTCATGGACTAAAATGTGTATCTCTCTCTTTTTCTTTCTCCCAAGGATTTACTCTTCCAAGCCACCACCACCGCTGCTTTTCCTTCTGAACATATTTTATACCTACCTGCTAAGTATAAATATATACACTTAGTATAGTACACAAATGTCTACATGTTTCTTCCCTACAGCAACAAAGGCAGGAGCAGCCGAGTAAAACAAAAGACTACTATGTGTGTCTGCAAAGAGAAAATATTTCTAAACAAGACTAATGGTTCTGGTGTGTGTTCAGAAAGTGCGGGGATCTCATAGAGACCCTGAGAATAATCAACAACATGTAGCTTAAGGCAAAACTTTCCTTTTTCTTTCTTTCTTCTTGGTAAAAGCCTGGATATAAACCTGTTTTGCGCTAATATAATTACAAAGAAGATATTTGAGTTGTTGTAGTAGTAGTATCAACAATATACCTATATTTATATATACAAGGCTGATGATTTACACAATAATATAAAGTGCAGCAAAATAATTGAGCTGCATGCATGCAATATGTTTTACAAAGTCAACTACGTATTTTCGTTTCGACGAAAATTGTGGTTTTTCTTGTAGGTTCTCCGACAGATACTAGCTAGAACTCAAACATGTGGTTAAACTACCAAGATTGTCTTTTTATTCTATCTCATCGTGAATTTATCGTCTTGAAATTTTGCTCAAGTATGTTTAGTTTGTTCTTGGAGTGCTGTACTAAACTTTCAGCAAACTTAAGACACTTAAAACTTGATAGCGTTTCGTAAAAACATCGTTGTGAAAATAGCGGTGTTTTATGTAGTCCTGCATGTGCTACGTTATGTTTTTTGGATATGTGGGGGCGTTATAATATAATAATATAATATACCTAACTCAGTGTAATAGCAATAGCAGTGTAGTGGGGTGTAGTTGTAAACACAGTAAGTAGTTGTGTGGATTCTTCTGCGTTGTACATAGCTCAAGTAGTAAATCCAGCGTCAGTAGATGATGGATGGTGGTGAGTTGCAGAGACTGATATGGTTGTGAAAATAGTGGCATCATGAAGAGTCTGAGCCGTAATGTGTAAAACTCATTTCTGCTCTTAATATTTTATATCATCATCTTTTCCTCTTCTCATTTCATCTCGCTTTACGACAGGAATGCTTCTGTAAATTACAACTCGACGAATCATACATGAAGCACCTATACATTATCCAGCATTCACCCCCTAAACAAAAAACATCTTTTCTATTGATCCCACAACTGCTTGTACATTACCACATGTTCTTCTATAGGTACCTTAATAACTGAGGTACTTAATGCATATTGTAAGCAATATACAGATACAATATATTATGTACACCATAGTAATTTCTACTAATATTTTTTTACTTTTCTGTTTATTCTTTAGAGAAATTTTTTTAAGGTAGGGATAGGCTTTCCATGTACTCTAAAGAAGCAATATTTGCACTATAGAGTTTACACTAAGGCGGATTTTCTTTGTACCTCTCTGCGAGAGAAAACTACTGCTATGATTTTTATATTTTCTGACTCGTTGTGTGATAGACACTTGCACCTTTTGTGTTGTCGGTATTAGAGTGAGAGATGTAGGTCAAAACGCTGGCTAGGTTCTTGGTTGCTCATTCGTCGATATTTTCCATTGTGAAAACATGAATTGATATCTACTGCCAATACTACACCAGCTGACATGACATTATACATTTACACATCTATCTTTACTTAATACACTCTATAAGACACTTTACCATTTATTACGTCATGTGAACAAAGAAAGGTAGCAGCATGCACGCTACACAAACACATGGATTCGTATTACTACGTGTGGAGCTAAACTACTATCACCGTTTTCTTTACTGTTATTACCCTTTGCCAATGTAGCACAATTACAATGTATCATTCAAGAAGGAAAAATATGTGTATGTACCTATAGTGTATGCCATGCGTATACAAAAATAGTGGAATCCAGCTACATAGTATCTAGCCCTTATGATTGTGATGAGTACTATGATAGTATTTCTATTTAACTGTGCCGTGGTCACAACACTTGGACAACCACACTACAATATTTTACGTAACACCGTCACTTCAGAAAATACGAGATTCGAGACACTCGGGTTCATTGCGATATAACAAATTTGTGTGGCTACTGTATCTAGGTATGTCTATATCTAAGTACAGCAAAGATATTATAGTTTAAAGGAGTTACTACTACAGAGTGGATGTGGTATACATTCTATTTCTTTTTATGTTTACTGATGGTTGTCACAGACGAGCAGGTCAAGCAATGTAACACATCTTGAAGAGGAGAGGAAACAAAAGAGTGTCTGTGCTTTGTCTGCCACGGCTGAATGGATCTTGTCGGGTTCCTCTCTCTCAATTCACATCACGTTACTTACCACAGCAGATCAACACAACTCCTCCACCCGTCCTTTTCTAGTCCTGTGTCACTTTCTGCCCGACTCTACACTTAAACTAGACATAGACCTACACAAATTGCTCTATACTCCAATTCTACTCTCAGATTATACTCAGCTCCTTTAAACGCTACAATTTGCACTTTATATGCCATATCTAGTCCTGTCCTTTCATTTTTCTCTTTTATTCTTCTGCCCTTCTCTTGTACAACTCTATCTCATCCGTTCAGTCAAAATCAACATTGCAGGTCATATTTACAGATACCGAAAGTGGACAAAAGAGTTGTAGTTATAATATATATATATTGTATATATATTAACTTTGGTGGCAATGGCACAGCATGTGTCTATTCGTATAAGGCCGCAACGTAATACGCCAACGTGTTTCCTGTGTACTTTGTTTTTAGGTATCAATTTACTGCTATACCCATCAATTCTCTCTCCCCTTTGATCTCCCAGTTTTGCAGATATCGTTCTTGTAGTGTGGTACTATTATATTACGTGAGTGCACTCTGCTTACGTTGCTTGTTGTTTGAGGGCCCCTTCCAACTATTTATGGTATGCCTTTCTCCAATCATACATACGTTTACAAAGTGGACCTGCAATAATACAATGAGATATGGGTTAGGCAATTTCTCTTCCTTACCAACCCGAATCGGATACAAACCTACAAACTTGTAATCCTATATACGTAAAATTCTTCAATACAAAAATTCTGAATTTTCCACAGGTAGTATTTAAATGTGTAAACGTATAAATGGATCACTCACACGCAACGTACACATCTGTGTATTCAAGTAATACAATTATATTTTGTATCTTTGATAATAAAGTGTAGGTATTTCAATTAAACTATAGCACTAGTAATTATAAATACCGACAGTTTTTCTATATTATAGTCATGTAGTATTTACTGTATGTAACATATTTGTAGGTAGGTGTGTATCATATTATGTAATGCATGGATGGATGTAAAACCTGGCGAGGTATATAAAGTAATAGGGTTTTCAAATTATGATGAGATATGTGTGCGGAAAACAGGAACAAGGTCCAGCCGAAATAGTGTTCAGTTGGAATACATTTTCCATTTTGTTATCATTTATTCAACTGTTGGTATAGTTCATTATTTACAACTCTTGATATCCAGCAGCTATCTGCGCTATACGTGTAGTTTGTGCGATGTTAGCACACTTTATATCTGATCGATCTTTCAACAACGAAGCATGGAGCGTAGCAAATTAACTTTGTAGATAGCACATATTATATAAAGCATTGTGTTTTTGTGTCGTATTTGTCAAAATGCGTTTCTACAAATAGCAAGCTATAAAATTGTAGTCTTACATTTAGTGTGTAGTAGTTGTTCACTTGGCGCAGCTACCTACTTTCTGCTTATATTCTATGAACGAGGCATTTACATGGGAAGGAACACAGGAGCATGTCTATGGAAATATTAAGCTAATTTTTCTGTAGCGACTTGGAGTGATTTGGCTTGACTTTTTACGTTTTCAACTAATCATATGTATTAGCGGGTACTACAATCAAAATTGTCCTCTTTATCATTATTATACAGTAGAAAACACATAATGATTATACCATAGTAGTACAAGCGAGTGTTTTGAAGGACTTACCTACATAATAATAATCCATTTTAGCACACGCTAGGTCATTACGTGCAAAAGTAATGTGTTTGCCTAAATATTTGAATCTTAAATCGAAGTAAGTGCTCAAAACCCATGTATAAATGAAAAGAGACAGTACGGGGGAAGCATTTATACAGACACAAAGAATGATCCAAAATGTCACAGTAATGGACATCATCAATATTTTAGCTTAATTTCATTATTGATCGTACTAGTATTGAGTTATCGAGTGAGCTAGTATATCTCCCTGTCTTTATAGCTGTTTCAGTTGGGTTCTCAAGGTCTTGTGGTCTCCAGCTGATCAAATTGGTTCCGTATGTGTAAAGGAAGATAAATGAGTTGACACACGGAACACAAGCGAAAAATGATACAAAAAAGGGCTCAAATTTGTCTTAAAAGGTTCACGAAAATTGTGGTTGGAAAGGTACAGGAAGTTTTCTTTCACAATTTAGTACATTGACTCCCAACGCTATATAAATGCACTACACATATCGGGTTTCAGTTTCGATATGATTATCGATCTGTATGTGTGTATAGATTGAAGAAAAGAAGAAAGGTTGGATTGAATCGAGGAAAGGTGTGTAGTAATTACTACACAATGAGACAGTGTACGAAAATAAGGCTGATAGACACAGAGAAAGAAAGGACAGAAAAGCGGAAGAAGAAAGAGAGGAATTAAGCGGGTAACAAAGAGTGGAAGAGTCCCGCTCCCGGCTTGTTTTTGCTTGGATCCGTAGACAGAAAAGACAGCATAGACATAAGCAGTTTGAGTATGCAGTAATGGGGTATAATGACAAAGGAGAATTGTTGTTAACAATGCATGGTGTGTGCATGTTCCCATCCTCATCAGCTTTGAGGACAGTGCCAATGTCAGTCAATCAAAATTCATGACAGTCAACTAACCGAATCGGGAAACAGTAAGCCTGTGCAACGATCCGTGCACGTTTTTCCTAATGTTATACCATACCCGCATACTACTACAATATGCACAGCAACCGCCACAAACCACCCTGTTTAATATTATTGCACAAAGATGTGCTATGTATATGACACCATTATATACTATACTGTACAGTTAGGGAAAAACATTATAAATTGCAAAATTTAGGTACCTACTGTGTGTACGTATTACGACCCTGTGCTAGTACAAATTCTGTTCCCGTACAGATAGTGCAAAGAACGTATAAGTAGGCACTAAAACTAGAAATACGGGAAAACTGTGTTTGTATCCGATATTGTCTCGTCCTACGTCATAAAATGTTTAAACGAATGCAAAGAGGTTTGGTTTAGATTTAGGTGGTTGAATTATGAGTGCATGGTTGTTTTACCATGTGGACTGTAATGTCCTAATACTCAAAGGGATGTTTGCCAAACGATACAACACAGCACACAGTCAGTAGATAAATAGTAAATATTTTGCATAATTAATTCATTCACATTTTACGACAAACAGCACATTCCATTTAATAACATAAGCACATTCCTCAAAGAGACATATAATTTTGTAGTTGTTTCACTTGTTTATAAATTTGACTAGTTAGAATTAAACTTTCTATTAAAACTTATAGCTACATAGTAATGCTACTTCAATATGTATTTGATATGCATGGGGGGCGGAAATACGTGTTCAAGTACGAAAAGTAACACCAGTACAAATTTAGCGTGTGTACTAAATGTTAAATGAATGGTCAATTCAGTCAATTGTACTTCATCCTAGACTTATATGAGACTAAAATTAGTTCTGTATAGGCGGTGCCGCACATTCAGTGTTCAACGACAGCATGCAAACTTTTTTAGTCGGACTGTGAGATTGCAGATGTGTATAGAGTGTACTTTGTGGAAACTACCTAATTAACCTAACCATCAGAGCGTTCCATTCCAGTTAGACATGAAATTGTCTAAAATTTGTTATGCTCGCTTTGCTATGTTCAAATCAGACTTTGTGTGCATTTATTTACATTTCCTTTCACCATGCTGTTCCTATATCCCTTCTCACTAACGCAGTAACGGTTAGGCTTTATACATTGTGTGCAGCTCGTCTTTATCACTTACTACATATAAATACCTAGGTAGTTACTTACCATTACATATAGACACTTTAGACACTAGACACGTATAAACTTATAATGTAGTACTATTAGGTATTTGTAGGACATAATTGTGATTGTATATAGCTATACCCATGTATATCTAGGAATGTGTTTCATTGTGTTGCTCCATTCGGATCTTGTTTCTCTCACGCTATGTCACTGTTGTTAGAGAGTGCAGTGTACAGCTCAGGAGGTAAAATAATGGTAACATAATGCGCCTGTAAAACAGAATTCTGTGGTCCTATTGTTTTGTACAATTCCTTTCTGTTGTATTATCTGTCAGTGTCTTTGCTGCAAATAATACGTGTACTGTACAGTACACCACACCATGAATTCAATACATCGCAGTCCTTTTAGTACGAGCCACCATAAGGAATTCCATTTTCACTCATACTCTCTCAGCTTCAAATAAATAGAGCATGCAGTTTAGACGTAAGCAAAATAAACAAAGAATAACTAGTGGTGTGTGTTAAATATACATACACAACACATGCATTACACAATTTACACAATGTGTGTAGTGGGTACTACAACATGTAGTATCTATGCAGGCACTTTCATAACATGCCGTATAATATAATCTGTGTGCACAGCAATGATTGAACTCAAACACAACATCAAAATCCTTAAATACAAAAGCATGCTTTGCAAATTTCCCAGGTTTGTTCGTATAATTTACCGTTTCATTGTAAAAGCAGTATTACCACTACCACTAGGTAGGTATGCATAGGTACCTTATGTGTGTAGCATTAACCAATCAACGAAGGGTAGTTGATTGGAGCTGTATTGTAAAATGCGTCTTTCTGATTCATTTCTCTTGTCGTGATCTGAATACCCTGTCACTGAATTATTACCATACGAGCCATCAATGGTTTAATTAGCGTTATGTACATAATGGTGGGACAGTCGCAAGGGATTTACTAAAAGTTCTTTCTGTTATAAAATACTTGCCATCAAAATTAACGTATAGAAATAAATCAATGACAAACTCATAAAATTGTCCAACTTACAGATAGGTACAAGTCTATTAGGTAGTGTGGATTCTTTTCCTCAACATATGTGTAGAATGTGCTGAAACACGTGTAGCAAGTTGAAATTGAAATTTTGCTGAATCCACACTTGTCAGCATAAATGTGGTGTAGTTTATGTTGTACCACAATTGTGTTGCGATACATTTTAAAGTAAACAAGGTCTTTATTATGGAGTGTATGAAAGGATAATCTATTTGTAGACGGATGCACAAAACTGTTGCCTTGAACTGATAAAAGTAAGGTACAATTTCCATTTAGTTTTGCGGTTGAGACTAATGCGTTGTATGCATTACATTTAGGTAATAAAGCAACAAACGATTATGGTTTTACGTTATGAATTGGAGAGAAGTTGGTGTTGTAATGTTTGGAATGAGGTTGTAGTTTGGTGTTGTGTGTGTACGCACAGGACAGTGTGTATTATAGTAAACCGCAGAAGCGTGTAATAGTGTTTACTAAAGTGAAAGTTGAGTTTGACAGTAGTAAATTAAACTAATTGTGTTATATTGCTATATCAAATTAAATATTGTGTAATGGAAAGAGTGGAGTGGAGGACGAGATAAAGGAAATGTGCTTTGATGCGGGTACGTGGACTCCAAAGGAAATTCAATAATGTTTAATGTGGTAATAATAATTTCTCATGTTACAAAACCATAAATTGTTGGCCTGGTCGGAGTTAGTCAACTGTTCTGTATATTGCCATACGGACGTAAATTCTAACTTATTTCGTTTGATGGTTGCTACGAAGTTTTTATGGGACATGAACTGACTCTGTGGTGTCTCTATGAAAAGTAAAGAAGAACTTTTCCCGTAAACCTCATGTGCACTTTCTCCAAACACTATTTTTAGACAGGACAGGCCCATATATACTTCTAAACAGATACAATACTTTCGTATGCATGTAACACACCATGCTCCAAACTATTTTATATTATTAGCTACTGAGTGTGGCAGTGTCCGTGATGTAAAATATCCTCGCATATTATATGCTGTAATGCAACACAGTTTCTATTATAAATGAAGATAAAAAATATACAACACTTCTGCTATGAATTATTCTTATAAAATAAAACAGCTGCATCACTAAACCCCGATGCAACATCAGTCATACTACTTTAACACTTTCTGGACTCATGTGGTTCTTATTTCACAATAATTGTAAACTAAAGATTTACATTTCCATCCTAAGCTCAAAGTTTTAATCTCATATTTCATTCAACATTTCAACATCATGAATGTATGACCATAGAATTATTATTTAAACAGAATTCATAAACCAGGACTAGGATTTTATATATTTATATCTGATTTTTTTTAAGCATTCGTAAAAAATGAAAGCCAAAAGCATCTGCTATAATTCAACTAAATAATTTCCATTGCCTTCTTACTTACTTAGGTGTGTATTGTAATATGTATCTTGTATGTATCTTGTATCTTGTAATTAACAACCTTCAACCTTATGTAGCAAAGCATGAGAAATAAAGAGGTAGACTATTTATAGGCACAGCTTAATAGCATAAAAAAATTATAGAGTAATTTAATGAGAAATTCATGGATTGTCCAATCCAAGTAGAATATTTTATATAGATACCTACTACCTACCTAATAAATAAATCAAATCATTGCTAGCAACTGCTTGCTATTTAATCACAATCGAAACAATTATGATTTTTCCGAAAGTGCTTAGGTTGCTCTTTCTCAACTTTCTCCACACAAAATACCTGAGCAGCTTTGTAGAAATGAGGTCAGAAATCAGGAATATAAAATATGAAATCGATTCTATTTGTATTAATGCAATTGGTTTTATAATTTATAATAATATAATGTAGGTACCTAATAATATAAATATAATTAACGAATTAAGGACTTTAAGGATAGTGCACTAATATAATGCATACTAATAGGTACTACTGTAAGTAATCTTTGCTTTTATAGGTTCTGGGAACAAGATTTGTTGTAGACACATCACATGTGGGAAAGCTGTAACATAAGTTGAGACACGACGTAGAAATTGGAGTAGAAAGAAAGAGAGTTCGGTAGAGCGTAAAAAGAAATGTTTAAAGGAACGGGGCGACATAGAGAAGTAGTACAAAAGGTGGCCAGTGCAGTAGTCTCAAGTTTAACTAGTGCCACTTATTTACTTAGAAAGATATTAGCTACGAACCACAAAAGAAATCAATGAACGATTGAAAAATCGCGTGTCACAAATACAAACGAGGAAATATATTCGTGGTAAAGTGCAGTTTCAACTCTTACGTTAGACTTCAAAAGCCCATTGTGCTGTCCATGCGCCTTTCTTCATTTTAACACCTTCGACGGTTCAGTTTAGTCCACTTAGTTTCCAAACGGCTAGCTATTTCTCCCTTAAACCTTCCAGACTTTCCAGACTCCTTATAGCAACTTACAACTATAACTAAAATACTTTTACCATATTACTAATACTTTTAACTCAACCTACATTATTATTCCCTACACTTAACTTATAGCTTAAACAAACAGCACCACCAATTCAACTTCGACTTACTTACACTGCACAAGTAACATGTACATTTTTCTTGTGTAACTTTTTACTACTTGTAGTATACTACACCTTATACCTTATACTCCACCATCACCTACTTCTGACCTTCTTATTATTACTGTTACTTTTCTGAGTAGAGTGGCTTAACACGCCTGTAAACTACATATTTTATACAGATATCTACAATACACGTATATTCTGAATTCTGACTCACTCACATAATATCTGCGTAGTATAACTTTATAATTCGCTCATTTAACGTTTGCAAAAGTAGTATTATTGCAAAATCCTACTTACTGTCCTGTTTGCATGGTAAAATTCTAAACACGAAACTGTTGGGTGCGGTTGCCAGTGAAAGTCGATAAGTGTAATATGTATCTTGATTAAAATTTTCTTGTGCTATATAATGCTATATTTATAACACTATATAAATATGATGATTCGCCATAATATTCTTTTTAGTCTACATTATACTGTAAAGTTCCCTTTCCCTAATTCTCTCACTTTTACCCTTACAATTCTACTGCAACTAAAATTTAAACAGTTTCATAACTCATAGTACTGCCAGTTACTTTCTTGGTGTAGGGATTTGAATGCAATATGATATGACGAGGCAGCAACTAAAGAAGTGTCTGGTTAGTAGAAAAGCAATAGATATTTAAATTCCTAATACCAGACAACTTTGGCAAGCACTTGAGTATTGATTTCCAGTTAGTACAAATGAACTTACACTAAAAGAAGATAAGAAGAAATGATACGATGACGAAATGTAGCCAGCTAAGCAATCTCATCTAAAGATGTGTAATATACCCCAACCAACCATCCCTGCCTACTTAGACTAGCCTACTAATAGTGTAATATTCTCTGTATATGCCAATATACAACATTTATATAAGACAGACTAAGCTGTGTAAAGTAAAAGCTACTACTACTATTCAGTATATACAAAATGAACTGAACTCATAATGCGTAATCGTTGATAGTGATCCTATTTGAATTTTAAGAGTCAATCAAGCTACACTGCATACTTAACTTGTCCTCACTCACAGCATCCGTCCCTTGCTCAACCACAACACTCCTACAACCTACAACACTCTAAGACTATCGCCCAACCACAGCCCGACTCAACAAAACGTCTCATGTAAACCTCTATACCTCCTTTACCCGTAAAAATCCACATATTGTAAGAAAACACTCGAAATCATCGATTTTTGAATTGTTGACAGAATTACTCAGCAGTCTTATTGGTAATACAAGTACTTTGCACTTACTTAACTCACCAGTCACTTTTACCTAGTTAAAAGCAGTATACACATACTGGGGTACTCGCATGTATTGTCATACAGTCTATAGCTATGGTGTAATGTTACATGCACTAACCAATGTGTGAGAACTCTATAAAATTGTGGGCGGGAGTCTATAGTATAGCGTACGTTTTACAGTCACATACAGTGCAGTTGGATGATGGTTGGTTGGTAAATGCATAGTATAGTGTCTATACACGAAAATGCTTCTACCCCATGTCTATGTACTACTGCTACGTTTAAAGATGCAGGGACAGCAGAAATGCTGAGAGACAGACTTGGAGGAGAAGGATGGACAAAGTGTTTGGCCCGCAGACATTTTATTATTGTTACTGTCCATGCATATATATGTGTGGTAGTAGTAGTAGTACAATTAGAGAGGTTGTAAAAGGGTCGCTTAGCGTTTCCTTGACTTTCCCATTTTCTCATCGGCTTGAGTTTTGCGGGTACATTGTATGAAGGCTGATTCTGTTACGATTTGGAGGAACTCTAAAGATACTACTACGAGGTGGTTTCTATTGTGTAGTAAAGTAAAGACTACCAGTACCACGGGTGCGGTATCCATTACTATACTACCTCTATACCTACGTTACTCACCACATTATTATTACTATGTACTATGTAGTAGTATGGTAGTAGTATCCTTGAATAAATTCTGTTCGTGTGCTATCTACTAGCTACACTATAATAGTTGACTGGACTTTGACTACTTACTCCAGTGTGGAACTACTAGTACTAAAATGGAAAACTTGCTAACTGCAAATATTGAGCAGTGCAATGCAATCGTAGTACACTTTATAGTAGGAGCAGTGCAATGGCAATTGTGATATTAGTAGGAGAGTTTGAAGTAAAAGTAGTTTATACATGTATGTAAGTATGGAATGGATAAGGATGTTTTTGCAATGCCATGGGAGAAAAGTGGTAGTAGTGCTATGTATGTATGTATAGTTGTGGCGCTAAGAGTATATATATATTTCTAATGAAGGCTGACCTGAATTTGGTGGAAGGGAATCGTGAATGGGCGGGAGAAGAGAAACTAAAAGTGTCTAAAAATAGCTCTTCCCTTCCCATTATTTCCTTCCTTTCCCATCAACCATTAAGCTGGCAGAAGGTCAGGGCACTAAACTAAAATCAACTCGCCTTTAGCTTACTTTATTTCATCATATACTAATAGCAGCTATACACACACACATATTCCACTAACAAGTAAAAGTAGTTCTCAACCAATATCACAGTATGTGCAAACTTAAACTGTCTTTATACTTTTTCCTCTATTTTTCCTCTTTCCAACTATCAGACACGGAACGACTCTTCTTCTTCTTCTATTACTATGTACTACGACTATACTATCAATTCTTTGCCCTTCCTCTGTCCCTGTGTCTACTACCTATCATACTATACACGTACTATGCTACAACTAGTGTGGTAGTAATAGTAGTAATTTTAGGGCAAATGTATTTAGGTAGGTATCCCGTCATGCTATTAACTCATACATATATATGCAGTAGTACATGTTATAAGATAGATTTAGCACTCTCCGTGTATGTGTAGTAAAAGTCTACTCCCAAACGATATTCCTTTTTGTGTGTGTATAGACAGACATGATTTCTTTTTGCTTCCTTTTCCTTTCCTATCGGTTACTTTTACTTTGTTATGGACAGACCTACTCACTTATGTTTGTGTAATATCCGTACACTTCCGTCCAAACATTTTAGCAGATAAAGTAAACCGATCCCGACAGACTTTTAGCACAATACTATGTATATAGTAGCAAAGCGCAGCGCACTGCAAAGCAAACCCGCTCACACCACCAACACACAATTCACAATGTATCTAGTCTAGATTACATTTGCAGTGCCCTCGTTCAACATTCTCAGCCAGGTACTAATACTATACATGCATTATTTCTTCTCTCACAGTCAGTTCTCCGAACTCATTTCCCTCTTTATGCTAACTAATGCTAATGGTGTATTTAATGCACTATCCAATTCTTCCTTTTAATCTCCATCTTCATGTCCAATAATTACCTTTTCCTTTCACTCATTATACTAACAAACACAAAATGTCCATTAACCATTTTCATGCACTTGCAACCAAACTATTACATTACTATTTAACTTCTTTATAAACACTTGTTTTCAGTTTAACTAAGGCAGTACTAGTACATGTATAATTATATTCATGCTATTCTCCGTAATGGCTACATTAAAGCAATTCTCATTCTGTACAGGTATTTATTTATCTGTTTGCGATTCCCATAATATACTGTACTTAAATATAGAGGTTTATGCATTAAGTACTTGTAGTGCAATTTTAACCTACTTTTCTACCTACACGCAATTACCAACATGTATTAATAGTACTTTGCTATAAGTACTTAAATAGAAAATCTTAGCGTACGTGCTATACAGCTCTGCAGCTGTAATTGCAAATAAAATCCAATTTTGTAGTTCATTCATGCTGTGTATCGTAAGTAGGTATATTATGTATAATGTGCAAAATTGTTCGACTCGTCTGAATGGTTTTGTTTACAATTGCATTATAATAATTACTACATAAAAGGGCAGTACACTGCACTATTGCACTGCAAATAGAATTTCAATTATTGTTTAGTAAACTAGTTATGTAAGGAAGTACAATGTATGTAGCAGTTGGAAATTCATTGAGCATGTAAACCTTGGTTTGGGCTTTGACTAATAAATATTTGATATTACAGTGTCAAAGCTCTTATGGTGAGGGGAATGCATTTGTTATGCTGAAATTAAGAGAAATCCTTGAGCTTGACATGCTAGGATAGTTAATCATGTATGAATTCATAGCGGTTATTAGCTCCATTTTACGATGAGAATGTCAGAATTAATTGATGAGGAAAACAGGGCTTGTGGCTACTTATCTGCTGCTCCTACAAATATAATACAGCCTACTGCGTTGTGTGAGTTTCTGAGTTATGTTTTCTTTCCCTTGTAGTATATAGAGAGTACGTGCTATACTCAACTAAATCATACTAAAACAGCTATAGCTAGTTAGTAGACGTACCACTTTGCAAACACACGACGTAGGTAGCAAAACCATAAACCAAACCATTGTGTTTATTGCCTGGAGTGCATTCATGGAGTATAATATACTGCATTGTGTATTTTGTGTAGATACATTTATGTATAGTAGGTAGCAGGAATCCGATAAGAGTTCGGTCGGTCTTTAGGGTTGGGTGGTATACATGTGGAGATACTCCTGTAATGTGCTATTAATATAATGCACAATTATATATCGTACTTACCTATACATTTTGTTACATCGCACTTATTATGTGGTGCAACACCAACAATCAAAACAAAAACAGTTTGTAAAGCAAACCGTTCTTGTATTTGATGAACGATTACTTTTTGTGTAATATTCTCCCTACATTCATGCAAATACCACGAATGTTTTCTCCAGTTAGTAAGGAAATGTTTTATATCTACATACATAAGTCATTTTATATCTTTCTGTTTAACTGGGTATGAAAATCTTAAATTGCGACATAGATACAATTATATTCAAAAATATAAAGAAAAAACATATTGAATTCAATACATTATGTAACTAATATTATTGCTTCATATGTACAGATACACCTAAGTATGTGAAAATGCTGTGTCCAGCTTTAAATATATAGTTATTGAATTAATAATATAAACAGGAGCCTCCAACACGGTATAACCATTATACTTTAGCCCAGAGAAAATTCTATGGTAGGTACATTGAAAAGGACGTTTTGAGCACAAAAGGACAAAATATTAGTTATCGTATTTTATTCAGCGTTATTTAATGTAGCACCTTTAA
This sequence comes from Pogonognathellus longicornis, assembly GCA_034694085.1. Classification (NCBI taxonomy): domain Eukaryota; kingdom Metazoa; phylum Arthropoda; class Collembola; order Entomobryomorpha; family Tomoceridae; genus Pogonognathellus; species Pogonognathellus longicornis. The sequence goes on from JAQFYB010000022.1 coordinate 60,216, forward strand.
GCGCATAAATGGTTTATTTATTATAATATGGAGCCCACTTTCGTATGTGTTGTTGGATAGTCAGTAGCGTCATTCAAACCTGGAAATATTTGGACTGGTGAAAGTGGAATGGAAATGGGGGCCACACTTTTGTGAAGCCCAACACACAGGAACCTGTAATTTTTTCTGAGGAGCTAAGAAGCTTTAAGCGTGTTCATGAGTCGGTGGATTGTTGGTGAGGTGAGGTACCTTATGAATGCATAATGTAGGTGAAGGTAAACCCGTTTAGTAGAACACTATACACCTACTCCATGTTCTATAATTGTAGCATATTGTATATACTCAGTAGACTGAGCAGTCTAATAGGGGTAAGGAACGAACGAAGCTGTATTGTAGGTCACACAAGGTAATTAGGTACATTTTATACATTTGTGGTGAAAACAAGTTTGCGCTTAGCTCTGATGGATCATGGCATATGCTTGGTGGGTAAAAGCTCACTCTTCTTTTAATGATACCAAATCTCATTCATGTAGCAAACACTAACATTAAGCGAAAAAACTTATTTTTCCCATCACTCAAGGATACATAGATAAAACCGGGGAACCATTCACCTCAACTTGTTATTTCGTATTTTTATCTGTTTTTCTGCAAGCAGTCAATGTTGACGCTTCAGCTTTTGTGCAAATGATTCCATACAAGAGAGTAATTTATCCTTATATTTACGTACCTAATTTAATTGCCTTTACAATTTACAAAATATTTTTGTTACACCTTTTACTTTAGTAGTTCCAGTCTACGACCGCAAAACTGCAATTTGCAAAACCGTGGTTTTCGGTGCAATTTCACCGGTTAATATGAAATGGACCAGTACTGCCCTAGTGGCTTACATATACCAATATATACATGTTATTATGAATCAATCAATGCCAAATCAAGAGCACGTAGTTTTGATTAGCAACAACGAAGATTTACGATCGTAAACTGGAACTAACAAGAAGGTGTACGGCGAATGCACTGATAATGTAAAAATCCTTATTCATTTCTGTAGTTCTGTTTGTAAACTGTATTGAAATGAGTATTGCAAACTAAGACCATTAACCTGAAGTAATGCTATGTTACGACTTAAGAGTAATAATTTGGAAATTCAATTGAAACCAGAACTATTTGTATGTGGTAATACGAATACGGGCTTAGAAGGTGAAAGTAATAAATTCGAAGCAAATACTTGCAATTATATACATAATGCACTACCTATTTATGTGTGCTCTTACCGAATACCATCTGGTTACTAATATCACATTTGAATGTCATTACAATTTTGGTGGGGTTATGTGAATACAAGGAAGTCGGCTTGTAAAGCTGAAAGAAGTGGAGAATGTTGAATCAACAGAGGAATTTCTCGAAACTGTCCAAACAGAATATTGAAAGGGAACATTGCAAGTCTTTAGTGGAAAGGAAATGAGAGCGGAATAAAGGATAAAGCATGACTTCAAGAAAATTCCTAAACTGCAACTGTTTAAACAATAATAGCTTCTTACTTGGAAAATATGTATTTCCAATTTATGTAAACACCATTACTTAAACTAGGAAATACCATTTCCTTCTTAAAGCTCCTATGAACCTGTTTACATTTCTGGATCGTTTATTTTGCGATTGCAAATGAATCTCCTTCTTTGTGTACATACAAACCAATTGTAAATGTAAATAACATTTTATGTTTTGTGGTCTACCTATATAGTTACTTGCAAACCTATACTTACCACACAAGAATTCCTTCGCATATAACCAAAGCTATTTTTTAAGGATCAACATTTGAGATTTTATCAATTCGGAGTCATTTCATTCACAAATTTTTTGTTTCGTGGAGCTTCTATTTTTAAAAATCCCAAATGGGGTACGTGGACCTGATGTAAACCGATGTTTTTTAAATTAAGGTTAAAGCTTAGGGGTACCTACTAATATTGTAATACTTTTGTTTGCAAGATAATCTACAGAGTAGGTTTTTGCACTCAAGTTTTGACAAAAACAGACTTGTTAATTAAAAGTTAGCAGGAGCTTAGTAAAAAACAACTAGTATATCCAGCTTTAATTATAAGTATCTGTAAATGTACATATTGTGTGGATAAAAATACCTGCTGGGTATAACACACACGATTTAATCCATTGTAAGTAGTATAGGGAATTTTAAGCAAGAAGTTTCCGTTTGATGATGAATTGAGGAAAGCTGGGAGTAGGATGATGAGAATATTTAATTGATGAGAACTTGTAACTATAAGTCAGACAGACTAATAATAGCTTTTGTATCTGTCTATACAGACGTACAGCTTATAAGAGAACATAAAATTAATCACAAGCTGGAGAGATCAAGGGTTTTATGTCCGTATTGCCAACTGAATGATGGCCTCAATCCTTTTTGACGAATGGACATAAAAGAGACTCTGATAATATTTTCCATGTATGCATCCAACCTATGTATGAATGTACATATACACATACATATACATATGCCACTACCTACTAACAAATGTATAAACTGATCTTGAGTTCATGACATGACGAGTTCCTCGTATACTTCACTTTTATTGGATAATGCAAATAAACTTTAACTCCATGCGTGTAAATGCTACCTACTTACACTGTACTATGTACTCTTCCTTTGTTCCTTCATTCTGATGATTAAAATCCTTTCGTGGGTTCACATAACCAAAAAAGACGCATGCAAAACCTTGAAAAAGATTTATACACACACATACATCACATGTACAGAAAAATAACAAAATTCTTGAATTGTGCGTGTATACAGGATTTACCTATATAGGTACTTACTCTCTTTAAATAATCTTCTGTTGTACATTTTGTCTATGTACTTCTTCCTTTCTTTCTTTATTTCTCTACAAATAGTTAGAAGGTTGGAAATTCCCTGCTCTGTCCATCACGGAGGGATAAGCGTTAACTTTTGAGGAGTGTAGCTACATGGTAGGTATATTGTGTTAAATTAATATGTCAATCCTTAGAATCCTTACACTCCATGATCATGCTATTTTTTGCAGAGAAAATTGCACGTATGAAAGGGTAGCTGTTCTTTTCGCATTTGTAGTACATGTAGTTGTAATAAACGTTATGAGTGAATATACTAGCCGGGTGGAAAATGCGAAAATAGTATTCGAGAGCATGGCATTGGCAGACAAGCTGCTTTACTTTACTTTAGCTTACTACAAGAGAATTTCCGTACTACTAAAGTTTGGGGATATAGAGTCCTGAGAAAACATTAAAAGTCTTTGTAGCTCGCCTTGGCGTTGAGAAGAGAATAGGAAGAGGAAAATGTAGTGCATCGGAAAGGTAAAAGTAGAACGACCGAGCAAGCAATGGCCCACCCGCCCGAAAAGTTTCTCCTTGTGTCGATAGTTGCATTAGAGTGTATTACATGGAACAGCTACAAATATACTCTCTCTCTTTCTCCCTACGTTATACTATGAAGCATACATTCTTCCATTCCATATACTCTGCATAGCTTAGTTTAGCTACCTATGTGTAGTAATGTAATGTGTGTCTACCCAAAAGTCTGTTTTTACTCCGTGTACTATAACCCACACTCAACCAGCAAGAGAACTTTTGTTATTGGACACTTAGCTTAGTTCTCTTCTTCTGCTAGGGCATGGCAATGGCATATAGTGAGTAAAACAAGACTTCCCGTCCTTTCAATGTAGTATTACCAAATGGGCACACATTACAGGCCAAGTTCGCCCGATTTTGCTTTGCTTTTCTCTCTTCGGCTGTGTGAAATACGACAAATACGGAATCAATAATATTGGCGATTCAACTGAGCTCTCTCTTATTCTGACTCTTTACTCCGTTCCCGCTTCACAACCTTATAAGGACACAAAAAATACTTTGTTACCATTTCACCAAATCTATAGCACACAAATATACACATGAAACAGTCAATAGTATAATAATAATGTAATAGATTCTACGAGTGTTACGTCAAGTTTCATATTACAGACTATTAGTATGTAGTATGTATGTAGATAGTCCTCTAGTGTGATTGCAAACTATTTGTATATATGTGGCAAACTACTAATACATACAACTATACATACCTTACCATTACCTACACTACTATGGATGCACTATGATATAAGAATACTAGAAGTTTGATTTCGGGGCATAGGATTAATATACGAAAAATATTACGCCAGAGGAGCAGGACGGGAACGAACGGGCGGATAGAAAATAGCAAACAACTAGTACATAAAGGAAGAAATAACTTTCAAAGTGGAGGGTTTGTGGAACGTATCAGTATAGCGGAATGGAAATAACATGGTAGTAGACATTACACATGTATGTATGTGTAGTGCCATCACATACCTGCAGTTATAAATATATTCCTGTGACACTCATTGCGTTGCATAGTACAGCTAAAGTAATAACCCCTTCATTTCACTGCTATGGCTGCTGTGTCTGTCTCAGTGCCGGTGCTGTGTACGAATAAATGAGTAGCTTTATAGTATGTGGCTAGCTACATTCATAGTATGTACTCAATGTACTCAATAAACTTCTACCTCCACCTACTTCCAGTAAGAAAATAAATATAATGTACTCTCTGACTCCCGAATGCGGGAATATATAGCATAGAGTTGAATGTGTACCTGCCATGAATTGTGTAGATAACGACCCTTTCCCACAAAAAATACAATAGTAATACTCTAATACTACGACAAATAATAGTATGCTACACTAAAATGAACTGAAATCGATAGTGTTTTGACCTTCGCTTCAATATTGGCAGTTGTACTTTTGTTTGCTATTACATATCTGTCTGTTACGTAAGACGAAAAGAAGACTCGCATACTTCTAGACACATTGGGTGTCTAAAAATGTTACAAGAACCAATATTGAAGGCTGTGAACATCCATATGCAGTGATCTAAGCATTGCTAGTATAGGTTTTACGTACTCCCTTCTTCAACAAAAAATGCAACGTGGATTTTACTCAATAATCGGATTTCTGCATAAAATCCTTATAATATTTCAATTTTATTTTACTTTTTCATAGTATTGTATTTATATGTAGTAAGGTATATTTACATAGGACTTGTAATGGACATGTAATGGTATGCCTATAATATTTAAATAGTATCATAGTACGTATATATAGTGGAAATGTTGGTGTGTGAGTTGCATGTTAATGATACACTGCAGATTGACAGAGCACTTGTACTATTTTTTGAATCAGTTTATTATTAATACATGGTAGGGTATGGTACACGATGAAAAAGTTAATGTCTCATTGTCAGTGTTTGAAACGTGAGCACAAGGAAGACATCAATTTCCTTGTGATGTGACACGAAGTTGATTGATATACGTGCATTGAAATGGTTTTGATGCTAATGGCTGCAAAAAGTGTTTTGAGCTACACGTAAATTCTTCCTGTACAGAAATTTATGTTGCACTGGTTTTAATAATGTGACTCTGTCACATGAATAACTGTCGAACAAGTTGAAAGTGACGTACACAACAATCTAATGCATTTATCTGGCTTGAAATTGCATTTAAGTTGACGATATTACTTTATATATGGGTGAATCGCGTCTATTATGTATTTGTGGAGATAAGCATCTTCTCTACTTACCATAATTTCATGGACTCAGAGAGTCTTTGTGTAAAAAGAGTTCATTCCTACCCGTTTTCTCCGGCTGGGCTCGACTATTTACATTCCTTTGTGTTCTGCGGAGAATGAAGAGTCATCTACTTGCACAGAAGGATAGTCGTCTCAAGATGAACTCATGTGAAAAGAATATCAAGCAAAACCTCAGCTTTGTATTTCTTACATATTTCTCATAGCCTTGTGCTTCATTTTAGTAGTTCTCTGTGTATATTTGTACATACTGATAGTAGAGTAATGGAAGCTACTATACATAGCTGTTGTAGGTACTGATAAAAATATTTTTCTTCATTTAGTTTAAATTGGTTATATGCAAAAACTTGCAAATGAGAGCTCATGAAATGGATGACGCAGTATAGTTCACAAGGATTGTCTTATACGGTTTTTTTTTATTTAAAAGCGACCTTACTTTCTTCTTCTAATAACCTTCACTCCACTACCGCTACGTAGAAAACGCTAACACAAACAATGTGGAACAACAGGATTCTTTTCTGGGAACTTAAGCGACTTAAGCAAACCCACATCAAACCAAAAGTTTCAAAGTTGGACAGAAAGCGAGTTACGCAACTACCGATCCTATTTCCATAACATTACCTTACGTTTGAACAAAAATTACCCTCAGGCGACACGTGGACTAAACTAAATTAATTACTTCCACCTCATTACGACCTTTGGTACATTAAAATACCTTGACGTAACCAACCTGATCCTCTCCTGCCAATTTCACTATGTACATACTATTTTGTAAAATATTTGAAATACTTTGATTTACATTCTCATTCTTATATATTGCATGAATTTCAAGTACAAACCAATTGTTGAAAGTGGGATTTAACTAATGTAATATTTATTCATAAATTCATGAACTCAGTGAATATTCTTGTTCAACGTATTCCAAATTCCAATAGGCAGTTCAAAATGTTATGTAATAATAATTTGTGAAGTAAATAATAATTATGATTCGTGCATGGGCTCTCAAGCAGTAATAACATTATTTTCTGTTATATAAGTTTCCGCAATCTAAAAACTTACTAATCGCAATTACTGATTAGATTTATTATAATATGAGCAAAAATGCCTTCAAATGTCTACCTGTACCAACATATCATTAGACTAATGTTGGTGCAGGTATATATTCAATTTCATTTTTATTAAATTACTATTTGCCCTACCTTTAATACAGATACAACTAAAACTGAACCCATAATAAAGATGAAAGATACATTTCTACTAGCTAAAGTCCATATGTATTGGTGGCAATAGTAATACGTGACGAGCCATATTTTGCTGTATTCTTAACAACAACCAAACGTTTTCCCACCAGGTATTTGTGTTGTACGGTGCCTTCTGAGAAGAGAGTATTGTACGGTATTATAGAAAGAGATCAAAGAAGGCAAAGAGGGACATTGTCGTATACGGGGCAGTTGCAGTTTATTAACCATGTATGTCATATATTTATGTATGTATTTATATGGAGTAAATGCAGTAGGGTATGTGTAAAAGTAATATACTGTTTTACACACACATATTGTATATAGAAAGAGAAGGATATTTAATAAAGTAAACGTGACGAGTGTCCTGGCTGTGGTCAGTCACGCTAGAAATTTTTGGAATTGAATCGTTGGACCAGTTCTAACTGGTATCAGTCACTCGCTAAATCCAGGATTGTAGTGTATTGCGTATTTTTAGATAGACTATTATTTGTAGCTTGTAAAAGAAAGCAATATTATTGATTGATCGCATTGAGTAGAGTTGAGACAGCATGGCTGTACTCGCACTTTATTCGGCTAAAAGGAAAGAAGATAAGAAAAGGAAGGAAAGCTTTGTCTATTAGTGAAAAACATGAACTCACTATCAAGTCTCTACACTTGTGCTGTGAATAGAGCGACTGAGTTTTGTGTGCCATACATTTTGACTTGTTTTACTTAGCAGTGTCAGACCAAGGTTGGTGGTTGTATAGTTGCAGCACACAGAAAATACATTTTTGACTTAATGACACAAAATAGCGTCACGCTTGACACCCATTGCGTGGGCCTTCGGCTCTCGCAGATAATAAATGATGCTAAGCTCACAATTTTCCATTTTCTGTCTCTTCCTTCTCTATTCTACACACTTGTGCTCATTTCGTCAAGAAAGTCATTTTCAAATCAATTGTCTTTTTCGCTACACACAACACACACCCCATTCATTTGTAACTTTGAAATTATATACATACTATATGTGCAGGTTACCTGTCTCAACCTGCACAGCACCAGCAGTATAGTAATGCTACTTAACTGATATACTCTACTGACGTCATTCTACAATAAACCAGAAAACATTAACTCCATCGCTCACACTCCATGTAAAAGTATAACATTAATACATTAGCTAATAAATTACCATTTTCATTTGCAGAGTAAAAACACAGTGATATTTCACGGTTTTTTATAGGCTCACTGGATTTAATTATGCATACTACACACAAAGTAGTTCTGAGTCAAGGAAACAAAAGTTTACGTGTTAATGTCTTAATACGCTTAGGTAGGTACTCATCTTTTTCTAAGTGTTCAGTAAGTAAAGACAGAATTTCTGGGAAAATTTATACGCAAGCAACTCAACTTTTTTGTTCTAGTGTGTCATATTCACACAGCTTCTTTTCTTAGTATTATAACACCCCTTCCTCAAAATGGGTGACGGATTCGACTTTTGCTGCAATATGTATAATATTATACTTAAACTAAGTAGTACATAAGTACGTAATATATAAGCATTAGCTGAACTAGGTATTGCATAATATTATAGGTAATATACTATGTGTACCTAGTTATAATATGCTATGAAGCGGATATACACACATACATAGATTTAGTTTCTGTGTGGCTGAAGTAGTAAGTCACGTCTTTTCGCAAAGTGTAATGCAGTGTACCATGTAGTGCATTGTGTTCATATCACATGGTTCTTTGCTCAGAGACTACAGGGCGGCTGTATATGAGCTGCTTAATTAAAAAGGAAAATCTGTGCAAAAGGTTTATTGAGTAAAAGTCGAGACAAGGATTCTTTTACTAATTAAGTCCAGCATGTGTTTGTAACAGGTTTAACCATTAAATTAAAAATGTTTTATTATACTGGATCTACACACATACACTCAAACACACAGATTACAGTTAGCATTTGCATGTTTCTAAACTTTATATACCTATATTATTAAATATATTACCTACCTAGAAGTAAGAACTTTGAATATATTATTACTATAATATAATTATTATCATTATGATTATCTTTATGATTTTTACTCGCTTTTGCATGATGGAATATTGCATTGTGTGTCATCTCATCTCAACCTCACTGGGTTGTGGTGAAATCAAGGGTGCTCCACTTTTGCCTTTGATTCGACAAGATTGTGATATTGTGTTATATATAAGTAGATAGAAGTAGATTTGTTGAAGCTTGTAGTGATGTTTGCGCTTACATGCAAAAAAATGATATTTTATGTCTAGGAAAAGAAACGTGTTGTGTGCTTTGAGCAATATGTAGTTGTATAAGGGCTTTTTGAAAAATGCACGGCAGAGTGTGAACGGGGTTTGGGTTTGAGAGGAACTCATCATGACGGCTCGTCTTTTAATCATTTCGCTCTAATTATTTACTTTAAACAGAAACACCGCTATGGCTTTTACTCCAAATTGCTCCGATCAAGAACGAGCGCGACGTAGTTGTGCTTTTCCTCCTCACATTCCGCGACATCACTGCTTTGAAGCAGCCTATCGAAGCAGAGGATTCAAAAGGCACAAGTACTCTTTACAGTATGGACGAATTCTCATTTTTTAATAATACTTCAATATTTCTACTCCGACTCTATCTCTATAACCTAGCACAACTTACTTTATTCATCACAATGAGTTACTTACCTAATAATACACTTTCTACGTCCCAAGGTAAGGTAAGAACGTAGAACGACAACCAAACGCAAAGAATCGTAAATGAACTGATTTTTACACTCACTCCCAGCCCAATTTACTTTCTATTTGAAACATTTCCTCCCATTCATTTACAAAATTGCAAAAAATTCTTGTCTCCTACAAATGACCTATTTTAGAAATCATTTTTATTACATACCTACTTAGAGAGAATCCCTTTTTGTACTTGAGAACTTTTATTTAGTATTCTCTTTGTACTAATATAAATGTAATAGTAAAAAATCTTTATATATTTATTAATGTACCTACAATGAAATTTTCTATGTATAAAATACAGGTGTAAAATAGCTTCAATTTTGTTACTTGTATATAGTATTTCATATAGATATTTCGCTATTTAATTTAATGGGGATTGAATTTTGAAAAACAGGAGAGTGACACATATGCGACTAGAACATTGAAGACGATGATAAACTTGCAACTAAAGTCATATTGACAGACTTTTTAGAATACAGTTTGTGTGAAGGGGATTATTGATATATTTTGGTATGATGAGTATTATTGTGATTGGTGTGTACAGGTCTAAGCAAATTTGCCAAATTGGCTCGCTCCGTCACCCGCAGTCGTTCAGTGCTCGTCTCTCAGTTTTCTTCCCACATTCCAGCTGTCAAAGAAACGTCCAAACAGTCCAACCTCGCTCATGTATGTCTCTTTCAATTCAATTCTCTATGTACATTGTTACAATGTGCATTCCGACTCCTTATACAGATCGTATATTTCGTATCTATAAATATATAGCATTGCTCCGTAGTACTCTCATTTCTCAACTATCTGTATCTCTCTGTTTATATATCGTATGTAGGCTGTATCGTAATATATTTCCTATCTACTAGTAGGTTGCAGAATGTTTCGTCTTTCTTGCTATTTTATTTTTTATTCGTACGTACTTGTACTTTCGTATTTTATTATTGTCTTTCTATTTCTTTCGCTCCCAACTGTAGATGAAAAGTTATTATTTAGTTATCCAGTAAGTACTTATACACAGCAAATGATTAAAGCATATACCGAGATTGTGTAAAATACAAGGCTGAGTCTTGTCTTTGATTTTTTTAAGTTCAACAGTATTTCATTTTGCGATGTCACTACTGTGTCTGAGCTCAAAAAGGTAGATGTAAGTGTTCGTGCGTTTCATTGAAATTGTTTTGTGTTTTATGAATTGTATGAATTTCTCTTTGCTGTGCTCGTCTCTGACTTTTACATTTCTCTTTCCGATTGCTCAAAATAAACTTGGTTCGTGTGTTTGCTTTCCCTTACACACTAAATGTCTGCTTTCTTCCTGAATCATGCTAATTACTAAGACTGCCTATTTATAAAAGACACACAAAACAGTTCAAAAGCAAATACAATCGAAAAAGCCTATACTACTGCTAATTTTGGCAAGTTTCATTATTACTTTATATCACATGCCACTAGATGCTTACTTACATAGGCAATGGCTACAATAAGTATCATATAGATATACAAGGACTGCTACCAAATTCATTTGGTATAAGTATGTAGGTAATGAATATGAATTTATAAATAGATTCTACAACTCGAGCTTAAGACATGGAGAAATTTGAGGACATGTTATAACAATAAAATAATAGAAAATGTAAACAAAAACGATGACGATATGCATAGCATTTGTGTCTGGAGATAATTCAGGAGAACAGCGTGAGACTCGACTTGAGTTGAGAACATCGGATGTAGTTTCCTTCAGGAAAAGTAATAATTTATAACTTAATGGGCCCTAATGGTTTGTTTATTCTTTTGTATGTGAAAGCGACACTGACGTCACATTCTCATCTTCCTTCTTCTTCATACTGTTAAACTTCTTCTGGGTCCCCATACCCGTTTCTCCATATATAAGCTCCCCATTCCATGCATTTCACTAACTTAAGAAATTTAGTTGTGTTCACCCGCCTCTTCTCTCTCTCTAGTGTTCTTATTATCTTCCTTACTTACATGATGTAATAATAGTACCAGTAGTATTAGTACCCGCGGTATATTTCTTCAGGGATAGGAGTTGAGTATAAGAAGAAAGTTGTGAAATGCATTCCCTTGTCTCTCTCTCTCGTTCTCTGAACAGTTTTCCATATATAGATGCAGATAAATAGAGTTGACCTGGGAATGGAAGCCAAGCCATGGTATTTTGGACCCAGTCATGACTATGGCTAGCAAAGTACTGGGGGAATCGTCGAGACAGTCAAATTCCAACGAGTATATTTTGGTTTGTGTCCAAACTCATATTTTCTTTATTACACAACTGAAAAAACGTAATGGTACGTCTTTGCTAATGAATTTCAATGCAATATGTTCCCAAGTTTCCTTTCATTTCGTTCCCTCTGAGATAAGAATAGAGAGATCGTGTCAGGGAGTTCCAGGGCAACTCATAACACTCTCGACCAACTCAACTTTCTCTTATACCATTTACATGTACTTTACTTTCCATGTCTTTTACACAGACACACCGAACCAGAGAAAGAAAGAGAGAGTGAGACATAATACATGGAAATATTATGATTGTACATAGGAATAAGTACAATGTTTGTTCTTTAAACGCAGTCCCCTTGGCTTATAATGATACAATAATAATATACAAATACTGTCAACTTCATAGAGGCTTCTCATTTGGAAATGATTTACTAAATGCAAAAGTCTTTAGCCCTAAGAACATTCTAAGAGTCTTGCATCTGTTTTTATTGTTGCCTTATTTGCATATTACTGTGACACTCTAAGAAGTCTACAGTCTTTCAAGTGCGCTAGAACATAGAACACTGTGTAATGAGTAATATTGAGTGGATCTTAGCATGTGTGTCTCATGAAAACAAATAATTGACCTTGAATGCATAACAGTTATACAGATATAATGAAGCATTATTATTAGTTATTACTTATTACACCAAATAGCACTTGGCAGTGTGAATATATTTTCTTAAAGTAAGTGCCTACTTATATCCTGGCACAGAATATAAATTTCAAAAGAGTTACCTAACTACAGTTTCTTAGTTTTTATCTCATTTTTCTACTTCCACTGCAACCAAAGAATCAAATCTAGTAAATTTTCATTCAGACTTTCACCATTTTCATTCAGCTTCAACATTTTAATATAATTAAGGTACGAAGTACATTCGGATATTATGATACAGGATTATGCGCTTCCATTGATAGAATAAATTCCAATTTTAAATTAATTGATTTGCATTAAAATCATTAATTCTTTTAATACATACCAGATGTAATATTCTTGAAGTTGCAGTTAAACCTGTATTATAAAAGTCTTCATAATGCTTAATCATAAATTGAAAATATAAATACTGTTTTTACAAATGCTGTTGGTCTTCTGAAAATGTATACATATGTAGGGTGGTTAGTGTTTACTGCATGCTGGCATCATCTGTGTGCATTACTCATATCTGTAGGACTGCCACAAGGGTGGAAAGTTTGTTAATTAATTATACGAAAGTATTTATAGCGTATACCTACAAGTTGTGTGCTTTGTATTGTTGTTGAATTGTTTTGTGTTGCATGAAATTTGAAGTAAAAGTCAGTGTGTGAAAGAGCGTACACTCTATGTACCTGTAATATATAGAGGAAGCTATATGAATTGGATTATATCTAAAGTGTTTTTGGCTGAATTGACTTATGTAATGTACTGTGTTTTTTGCGTAGTGTTTGTTGGACTTGTTGTGTTGTGTCTGTTGTAGAAGAGCTGGATCTGCTGGAGCTGATAGCATTGGTTGTGTTTGTTAAAGTATTGTAGCAGTAGGGTAGTAGAGTAAAAGTAAAAAGTTTTTTTGAAAAAGAGTTGGGAGTGTTTTTAATAGTTTTTGGTAGTGGTAATTAGTTAGGAAGAGGTCGACAGAGAGTGGAGTGACCTATATACGTGTGGTTAGATGATGAGCCTGAATGCCGATATATTGCCGCAGTATCGTCAAGAAGCACCGAAGACCCCTCCGCATATTCTTCTTCATTACTGTGCCTTCAAGGCGATCTGGGATTGGGTAATTCTTTGCCTGACTTTCTACACAGCTATAATGGTGCCCTACAACGTTGCCTTTAAGAACAAGACGTCGGAGGATGTCACTCTTCTTGTCGTCGATTCCATCGTCGATGTCATTTTCTTCATCGACATCGTTCTCAACTTCCACACGACTTTTGTGGGACCGGGAGGTGAGGTCGTCTCCGAGCCTAAAGTCATAAGAATGAATTATTTCAAGTCTTGGTTTATCATTGATCTCCTCTCTTGCCTTCCTTACGACGTGTTCAATGCATTCGACCATGATGAAGATGTGAGTAACCCTTTTATATTTGTATCTATGTATTTCTGTTTGTATACACTTAATATAGAAATACCTAGGTAATATACATATTTTAAATAACCATATACATTCTATATACAATTGCATACGTATACGTACCGATACAAATCAATTCTATCCTATATATATGTAGTATGGACTGTATAAACAATGAATCAGTTATGTCAATAGAATCAGTGAATTAATGAACCGCCCAGTCATCCCTTCCTCTTAATTTGATTAATTTCTTCCCAAACACGCATATGCCAAACTATTTCTGGCTCAAATTAGAAGCATCAACATTTGCAAATAAAATTGTGCTAGATTAGATTGTAAGAGACAAAATCTTTTACTCAATCCTATCCTGGAATCCTGCATCGACTTAATGCTAAGTATTGAGACATGGTTTCTACTAAACTTCCGTGTTACCAATTATATATACCTAGTTTTCCCTTTGTTCACAAAGTTGTGTAATTACAAAATCTCTGTCTTACAAAGATCGAGTGTACACTTTATACGTTCTGTAACTACTATGAGACTCAATTCGCTGCGACCTTTGTCTCCCCTTTGTTTCTTCTATTTATTCATCCCCTCCATTTATTTTGAGTGTTACAGTTTAATATTTACGGGATTGCATTATTTGCATTCATTTGCAGCTCAATTTACACAGTATAACATTTTGATAATGCAATGCAATCATGCATTGGGTTAATTTGGAAGAATTTCTCAGTGTATTTCCTATATAGGTAGTGTATTATCAAATGTGAAATTCCAATTTGATAGAAATGTAAAATATAATTCAGTAGCTCATGTATTTACATACAAAACAAAATAAAATATTGGAAGAACCAATAAATCATTATATAAGATATGAAGCAATTTTGATTAAATTAAAATACTGGGTTAAAAGATATACGTATCAAAAATATTATTATCGCGCAAAGAAGCTCTAATAAAGCACATAAATGTGCACAAAGAAGACATTCGTTTATTTATGCAAATAAAGATAAGCAACTAAAAGACAAAGGTAGCTTTGGTGTGTAATGTACACTTTTCTTCACAAAGTATGCAATTAACTTTAAGATGCACTTGAAAGTATGAGATGAACGAGAAATGAAGAAACTGATGGCCAATCAGGCAATACAATAAAGGGAAAATGTTTATTGTGCCTGAGTCTTTGATTTGAGTAATTTATGAAATCTGTTATTTGATCTCATTAAAAGCCCCAAGCCTTAAATTGTTTGGAAAGTTAGGTATTTCATTTTGATGACATGAAGGATTCAAAGATAATGGACAATCATGGACACTTTTGCGAATTGACTTACTCCCTTCTACGAAATATATAAAGAAGTTCGTTTGCATAAAAACATGTAAGATGTTAATGACTTTTCGTATCCCTCTTAAATCTACGAGTCAAAGTTGGTCGTTGTGTACAAAGTAGCTGAGTAATAATAGCACTAGGCATTCTTCTTCCCTTACGTTGTATATAGAACTCTAACTGACTGAGAGCTAAGGAAAGTGAAGCAAAACAAGGAGCGACTATAATTTCTGTTTAGGAATACTTGTACAATTTAATATGAGCTCAGAGTAATAAACCCAACGGGGAAATGACTCTAGCTTCCTCGCTTCCTACGATATATTTCCTCCGTAGAGTTTAACAGAGAAAATCTTTGTTTAGCTTAACTCATGGCATCACGCAACACAACCATGTTGGTGAAATCATACTACATACATACTACCCTTAGCCTTAGCCCTACTCTCCTTGCTCCGCTATTCATTTCTACACTAACACTTAAATATCCTCCCAAAGTATTATCATTATTGCCTACATAAAATAACATCGCATCACTGAGCCAATCTCTGTACGTGCTTAGTGCTTATTCCTCTTCCTATACAATCCACACTACGGAGTACTCCCATACACACACTTATACACTACAGTGCATTATTTCACACACACCACTATACCTTATACACCTAAAGTCTATGTCTGTATAAAACTTTCTCATACTATCACAGTCATCCTCCTCACAAAATGCATAAACATAGGTAGTTATATATTATGTACATACCTATGTATACACAGTCGTGCTATTTGCTATACGATTTTATGTCTGACTGTGTATTATAGAAATATAAAGTTTCTCGCTCAATGCTAGGAGTGCAATGTTAATTTTAGCAAGTAGGAATGTTGTACTAGGATAGTGTTTGTATGATATGAGAGATATAAAGGAGCGTAGCAGCACTTCTCTGAATTGTTTTCCGCATTTTTACAGGAAATAATATTCTAGTAGGTACAGGACTCTATTACTTTCTCTACTGCACTTTATTACAGACACCTACTGCATCAAGTGTATTGCATAGCGGGAGAAGCAACCAAGGACTTACTTTACTTTATTTTCGTACAGACAAAAGTGAGTGTATGGTGTGCCACGCTATGTTCAACAACGGAATGTATGCAGTAGCTGAACTATGAAGTTGATGTGCTTAGCCGTATGAAACGGATTCTAGTACTACTACCAATAGAACTACATATTATACAACTACGTACTAAATATTTGTATTGCTCAGGATTATTATTACGTACTACAAATACACCACATCACTCTAATACAAGGCCTACAGGATAACACAAAGATGTTTTTATATATTTGTATGAGCAAGTTGACAAGTATTACTTACAGAGACATAGAGAGACATAGAGAGGGAGAGTACGTTGTAAAAATGCAAGAGTTCTTCCCTTATCTTTCCTTTTATAGTTATGACTATGGATATCTGTGCAATAGAACAATATTTGTAAGTCATCTGAACAGAATTTTACATATGATACGATACTCCGCGGTATGTTCTTTCCAGCAAAAGAATCCTTTCGCGTATGAAGCTATTCTAAAATTGATGAGTTTCAACTCAGTTGACTTTTTCGTAGTCTCTTGCAGTTGGAACTCTGCTGTCGACTGGAAGAGTGGTGTTATGTTAGTGGTGCATGGAGGCGAGGGATTTTAATAGGCGTGGGTAATGTTATGTTGTGAGGAGCCTTTGTAGCATAATCCCTATGATCATCTCCCCATTTAATGAACTTTGTCCTTAAAACTCATACTCGCTCTTAACACTTTTCCATTACTCTCTCTTTTCCCTATATATACTACTAGAGACACTATATAGCTTCAAAACACTATACACTCTTAACATCGCTATTATTATTGTATACCACTTGCTTTTTACAGTTCGTCTGTGTAACGTAACCTATGTACTATGAACACAATGAAAACTTCTTTGTCATCTGAATAAAGAAAGTCTGTATACAGTCATTCATGTATCTTATTCTTATAATATTATTACAAATAATATATACTTTGTCGAAATACGGCTCATCATACAATGTAAGCTGAATCTAACAGCCAACAGAGTAGCACTCTAGGACTTCCTTTGTCTTTACATGAAAATGCTACATAGTTACGCATACCCACTAATAAATAACGTGTACCGAAAACTAGTAAAGGTAATACAGTATCTCTAGGTAATCTAAAGTCAATTTTGCATTTAATTTGTATTAAACAATTAAACCTACAAAGAGTAGAAGATCCTTGCCTACAGAAATCTGTTAGTAGTCACACTTATTATTACAAAATCGCTACAAAGTACAAGGTTCAAAAATCTCCAAACTTATACTTTCTGTCTTTTTATAAATTGTTAGAAAAAACCTGATTTTAAAATGTTTCTATACAGTACTTCCGATCCAATTTATATTTTGTTATACATTGTAATGTTGACCCACATGATATGATGTAGTAAATATATTTATGCACGGTAAATGCAAACCCTGTGTATTACACGTCAGTAAAATGACGGGGGACGAGGTTCTATGTGTGTAACACATTATACGATTAAACTGTCTCATGCAGCTTGAGTATGAATTAATTAATTTTGTGTCTGCCATGCATGGCTGGCAAGCGTCTCGAGTCTCATACTTATTTACACGTTACAAAGTGAAAGCACAATTGGGAAAACTTTTTAGTATCAAGGTTGAGATTGACAGTTTTATTCTCTTAATACTCCCTTCAGTGGACTGACTCAGATACGAAACTTTAAATTTTCACTGAATAATTTAAAGTTTTTGATTTGGTGGATGTAAGTTATTTTCTTCAAAGTAAACTTCTCTTACCTATTTCCAGAATGAGATACACTTTCCTACTTCTCCTTTCCTTTGTGTTACAAATACAGCTGCAAGAGATGCGTCTGGGTACAGATTTGTCCTTGAGTACCGTTTTACAATTGTACCGCATAAATTACTCAATGTAATGTCATGTCACAATCCTACGTAATGCAATTTGGGAAAGTTGTGAGACAATTGCATGCACATGAAGTGTCACCTTTAATAAATAACTTTTAACTGTACTAATAATGAACTAGAAAATATGACCTAGTTTTAGTTTTACGTACTAATATTTTATTGATACCATTGTTACTTTCTTTAGACATACTACTGTGTACAACAAAAAGTTTTCGTCTGTAAAGTGTCTTTAGTGTACAGTAGGTATTAAGAATTTATGAATAGGATGATAATTTATGTATGGTTGTTGTTGTGGCGGGATACAGTGTAAGTTAGAGATTACAAGTTGTGTATTTTTGTGTTGTGCCTTTGCAGGGAATCGGAAGCCTTTTCAGTGCATTGAAAGTGGTGCGATTGCTTCGTCTGGGACGAGTTGTTCGGAAGTTGGATAGATATTTAGAATACGGAGCGGCCATGCTGATTCTTCTGTTGTGTTTTTATATGTTAGTAGCCCATTGGCTTGCGTGTATTTGGTACTCTATAGGTCGCTCAGACACAGACAATGGAATGCAGTACAGTTGGTTGTGGAAACTTGCAAATGTGACTCAAAGCCCTTATATGGTTTTAAATTCTCCTGATGGGAGTGAGCTCATCAACGGTCCTTCGAGAAAGACAATGTATGTGACTGCTCTTTATTTCACTATGACGTGTATGACTAGTGTTGGTTTTGGTAACGTCGCCGCTGAAACTGACAACGAAAAAATATTCACTATCTGCATGATGATTATTGCAGGTAAGCACAACTCCTTTAAATTCTATAAACCTTTATACCCTGTACACATAACTTTCTCTTTACACACCTTATACAAATACAATATGTATTGGGACTTATCATATAATGTGTACAAACTCTATTATTAGACATCTTTCTACATTGTGCAGATAAATTATAAACTGTTCCGACTACTAATAATTACCTGTGGCAATGGCAATAAATAACTAAATAGATGATGCTTAATGCCCGGGTATTGGTTGCGCATATATTCAAGGAAGTATTGAGGGGGTGACAAAGTGTACCCATCCTAGAAACAATTTTGAAACTGACACTGAATTTATTGATATAAATTGCATATAGTAAAGGGGATTTTTAGTCTTTTTTACCGTTTGGTCTTACGCGAAATTATTTTTTGTATACTGCCTTGCAAGCGTTTTAGTGTTTGTTAGTTTTCATGGTATTTGTGTAGTCATGTAGTGTCACTTATTGTTAGTTGCATAACCAAAGAGGACGCCTACGCAATGCTGTAGACAAAGTCACCTTTTAATTAGCAGCAGAGGGAATAATAGCTACGTTTAGGACTCTTGGGGATTCATTTTTCATGTAGTCTGTTACATAATCAACATTAGCACGGTGTATTGATTCTGATATTAGAAGTATTTTAGTATTAGTTAGTAGTTCGAATACAGAGCTCAGCTCCCGTGTTGTAATGTAACCTGGCTGCAGTGCAGTCTGCTGTTGTTGAACATTAAGTGTAGAACAAATGACTTTTATAGTTAGACACGGTACGGTGTGTGTGGTGTTGGTTAATTCTGGATGCCTTATTGGCATACCTCTAAGCACATGGCTCATTTATTCCCAAATAGCTTTAGGTTAAGACTTTGAGACTGTAATAGTGTATGTTGTAATGTGGCCACTAACCACATTAAGCTAAACATCTGCTACCATATGTAACTAAACAAATACATTCCATCTCAAACCATTGTACACCGTTTCTAGCCTTTTACTACCAGACAGCCGTCAGGAGTGGTTCAACTGAATTCAGCAACCATAGAATTAATTGCACAACTTGTTTACATTATTATTATTACGTGCACCAGCTTCATATTACATAATGTCCCATAACTAACTTTACGTACATTCCATTAAATATACCACCACCACACCGTATCAATTCCATATATGCACTCTATAACTACAAGCATAAATTACTCCAGCCATAAATGCACAATCTAGTATCTACTAACAGACAGTAGATTCAAAATCTTTCACATAGTTAACTTCCAATCTTATGTTATGAAATGATCACTGCTTCGTATATCTATATTCATGCATATATTTATTTTCTACAAGGGTGATACTGTGTGCTATTAAAAAATACAATAATTAAGCTTGTACCTCATATCATAATATAGTTATTGTACAATGTAGGCTTATACCTTTATGCATATTGGTATTCTAGGTGTACATAGTACACACTATCAACTAGTACAAGCAGTAGGAGTTAATAAAACGGCACAGTCAGTTTTGCATTAAGTATCGATGCACATAAATGATGCTTTACACATTATCCAAGGCACAAGTTACATATTAGTACAGGCGAAAAACAAACAAACAATTTTATTAGATGTTATTTCCATATTATTTTCATATACTGTTTTGCTTTCTACTGAAAATTTCTCCCAGCTAAAATTGTTTTAACTTCATTAGTGCTATTTTAGTCAGATGTACTAACCAATGTGTTTTATTACAATCATACTACGTAAATCGTAAATTTCTCAATAGTAGGTGTATAAAGGCTTTTTCTCTGTGTCGGATGAAATCAATCGTACTCAGTTAGCATATACCTAGGCTAATATAGTATACCTATGTAGCACATTGCATTGGAAGTACCTATAATAACCTTTGGTTCCTGGTAAAGAAATTGAGGATTGTTTGTCAGAATATGAAAATGTTGTGTGAGATATGATACGCGGGTGAAATGTGGAAAGATGTCGTGTTGTAAGATGTGCAATATGCGAATGACCCTTGTTTTAAGAAGTCCATTTCCTTGTTGACATTTTTGTTGACACTTTATGTTTGATGATGTTGACAGCTTTACTTTACGCCACAATCTTTGGTCACGTGACAACGATAATTCAGCAGATGACGTCAGCTACGGCCAAGTACCATGATATGTTGAACAGCGTGAGAGAATTTATGAAACTGCATGAAGTACCAAAGGCGCTTTCGGAGAGAGTGATGGATTATGTTGTCTCAACTTGGGCAATGACTCGCGGAATTGATTCCTTAAAGGCAAGTACAATTTCACTATCATCTCTCTATAATTCTCCAACCACTCACTCTACGTCCCCTTATAATAACAATCCCTATACACGTTTCTTATTGCTCTCAAAATGCCTTCCTTCTTAAACGTACGAGTTACGACTCATCATCCAATGATCCAATACGTCGCACTAAACAATATTGCTTTCTCCCACATTGCACTTAATTTCCTTTAAACTGTTGTTGCTATTTTTCCTTCTCCTCATACATAACTTAAGGTGCGTCGCTAAGTTTTCTACTGCTTTTATACTTGTTTGAGAAGGAAAGCTATGCTTATAAATAATACAGGGCAAATGGAATTACATACATACTGTACTGAGTGTAGCGACTTGGATGGAAGCACATAATAATAATAAGTACATGTACAACCGTGTATAATGGATGGTCTGTTTCTTCTTATAAATAGTATTTTATACATAGGTATGATATGCATGTATGTATAGCATGGGTACATTTTATATGTGACCAAACCATGCTGTATATACATGTATGCACTAGGTATGTGTATAAAGAAGAAGTGAATGTGTTTGAGTAGGATGATGTAGCAGTAAAACATAATCTCTCGTTCTCAGACACAATGCAGTGCCTTGCGTTGCCACTTAAACTCTTACTCAATATTTTACGCTATCCTTCTCAGTCGACTGTTCTGTCATGGTGATCGAGTGAAGTGTGGCTTTCTTGGTTGCTTTTCTTATATTACTCTCTTTCCAGTGTCGTTTAGTCTTCCAGGCGTTGGCAACAACATCTTCATCCAGTCATAACTCCCCTGGTGGAATATAGCACCAGTATGCATTGCTTGGCATGAGAGACACTTTCTCCATTTTATCAAGTAGGTAGTGCTATAATATGTACATAGGAGTAGTAGTGCTGCCAATGTTGGTGTTAGAGTAGTAGTGTGTATTATTACACACACACACATACACACACAATTACTCTCACTGAGGAATTGATCCGTGCCGTACTTTGTACGAAAAATTTCAATATATTCATGTTTATGTTATATTTGACTTCCTGCTTTTATAACTCTTGTGAACTGTTTTCATCACGAGAAAGTAATTGTTTTCGCATGCTTTTTGTACATGCGACAAAAGGCTTCTACGCAATTTGATTGAGACTGATGGAGTCACACCATAAAATAATATTTAGGATACCTAGATAGATCGTAAAAAGTTTTCTCTCTCACTCTCCCTGTTTCTTTATTAAATCTTTCGTCTATATTTTACATACGTGCTAGTATTCCTATTTAAAGACATGATATTACACTTTTAGAGTATCGTGTGCACATGGAATAAATTATTACACTGGAGAAAATGAAAGGACAAAAGTCACCAGCTAGCTATATATTTTCATTTTCCAAGCTCTGACATTGTAGCATCCCAGTTTTGTGTAGTAATTCTGCTCTGCACTCAGTGTTCCTTTCTTTACTTATCTCTTACTATTGTACATTGATAGTGCTGATATAATGTTTGTATATAGTAGTAGTGTAGGAATATTTCTGGGAATTGGAAAAGACATTTACTGCAGTGAGTATAAAAGTTACATTTGAGAATAATAATTGGTTTCCCAATGATATTTTCATTGTGTCCATCCTTCCACAGTCTGCAAAGAGAAAAGCTTCATTCTTACGTCACGTCAACAGCCAACAACCCCGAAAAAGATTTCAGGTCAACATTGATCGCTTGAATATAGGTCGGCCGCTCTCACATACTTATACAACATACATCCTACTTTGTAAACTCAATCCTCCTTAAAATTCCCAATTACGAAATACCAACCAACTCTGGCAAATGGTAATATTTATCTTTCTCAAACGATTTGCATCCAGAAAATATCACGCAGTCAACCATGTCAAAGCCAACCCGAAATAAGAGTTTAGAAATTTGCGTTATAATAATATTTTTTCGTTTCAGCTTGTATCTCTCTATACACAAGAATTGAATGGACATTGTATATAATAATGCAAACAGACGTATGACCCAGTAAGAGGATCTGTACTACATAACAAATATTACTGTCATGGCACACACACACAATTTGTGTTAGGCATTACTTTCTATGTTTTCCTATACATTTACTATTACTAGCAGTCTCAACCCGCCTCCATTGCAAAAACCCTTTGTGAATTTCTATACTGACGTATTTGATAAGGCAGAATAATGCAAAGTGCACTGTTTCGGAAAACAAAATTCATGCCAATTTCTAAGTAGTATGTATATGAATGGAAATAAAATATTTTTAGAATTATAGTCCTACTTTAATATTTGTACACTATTAGATACTAGTAATGCAAAAGAATGACAAAGTTTATCGTATTTGTAAAACAAGACATTTATATCCTTTACTGTTATAGTTAAAATCGGAGCATAGTAAAAAATTGCATAGTACAGTAATCCGAAGGCAAAAAATGGAGACAGGGCATTTTGTGTTTGTTTGTATATATAGACAGTGTTTGACGTGATGTTGTTAAACCACGTTGTAAGTATTTGCGTATGTGTGTGTGGTCAACTAACGATAAGAAAGAATGTTACTAAGAAAAGGATCGCTCCACTGTTATTTCATGTGTACTCAATGACTTTGTGGGTATGCGTATGTGTTTATAGTGTGTCGTTATTGTTTTTATCCCGAATAATAGCAGAGTTAAAAAAGCAAAGGCAACTTTGGGTTGCCATTGTTTGCAAATCAATTTTGACGGCTCGTTTCATCTTCACACTGAAGCGTTTTGGTTTAGTGGAGAAGATAAAGGAGTATTTATGTTGATAGATGAAATACTTAGCTTAATACATGTTATTGTGTGTTCAGTACCTTTATGGACTACTACTGGCTACGTACGTGGTAGTGCTAATAAGTATGGCTCTAGTTTTCCCTATAGAATCTCATATGGTGGTAATGGGACACAAAAGATAAGAATAGAGGGAAAGATGTCACGTTTAAAGTTCAATGGGAATTTATATTATCCTCTGGATTTGTAAGTTCCGAGCCCCATATCAACAATTTTGCAGTTGGTTGATTCCATGTATCTCATCTCTAGTTGATAACATACTGCCAGCCTTGTATGTATCCGTGTTTCTACTTAAATGACAACTCTTCTGGAGATCACCAGTAACTGGCTGTTGTGTTTTGTGTACGGTTAAGTGCATTGTGGTGTTGTTGTAGTTTATACACAATGTACAAAGAATGTTTGCTGTTTTGTCTGAATTTTTAGCATGATAAACAGTCGTAGTAAGAATATGACGTATATTGTGGTGGAAATACTCTTATAATAAAAATTTATTGCTGGAGGAGAAAGTAGTAGGCACTACTTATTCAACGTAGGCACTCTCTCTGGCAGTGGCTCAATATATCTCATAGTAGGTACTCAGCTTCTACTATGTCCTCAAATCCATTTACGCTTTTGTAGCGCTAATGGATATTGACGTTTGCAAATTACCCAAATAGTATTATAAATCAGTAATAGTAAAAAGGTCTTTAGGGTGACTGGCTGTTGTATTCGTACATAAAGTTAAGAAAAATTGTGCAGGTGTATGTATGTTATGTCTAAAAATATACACGATCGTATATAAAAAAACTCACATTAACCTTATGTATGACATGATGCATCAAAATGCAATCTTACACATACACTCTTGTAACATATTAGTATACAGAGATACAATAAGCGTTTTGTGTAATTTGAAAGGAAGTGTTTTTTGAAGGATTGCGGTAGAATTGTAAACAGATTATATCTTTTTGAACTTTGTGTAAAAAATGTCAAAATTCATGGATTTCTTGTTTGATTGTGACTTGCACTAAATTACTAACATGCAGAAAAGAAGTTGCTGCTTGCTCTACTACGGTATGTAGCAGGTTTACCTACAAAGAGTTACATTCAGTCAGAATTCCATGTAGGTGTACAATGTATAACTCGTGCACTGCCACTTTGTACATGCACACTATGTACAAGTTTGGTAAACGGAAAGCGGCGGAGTTGTGTGTGGTTATCTTGCATAATGTGCTGTCTGATTTGAGTTATGAATGAATGAATACATGATGAATGTCTGATTCTGTCGTCCTTAACCTCATTCCAATCTATTCTTAAGAATATTATACTATTTCCCGCTTATTATACCCTTTATAAAACTTCTTAGACATTCCTATATACTTTTCATAGCTTTACAGTGTGTACTATGCAATATTATTAGTAATAGCTTTCACATTTACTATTAAAGCATATTAAACGAAGAAGAGGACACAGTTTATGTAATACTACTAAATGTTTGACATGTCATTATATTTATTTTTAATAATTCATTTTAATCTCAAAGAAAGAAAGTGTGGAAAACATTTCTCCATAGTATCTCTATATCTGTAACTTACTTGTACAGAAGTATTACGTAAATGCATCTTTTTTGATAGGAGCACATGATTTGTATTTGTCGTAAAAAAGTGTTGTGTGAGAGTTGATTTTATGGTGGTGACTGTACATAATATTGTGTGGTTAGACTACGGCTGAAGATGCATATTCATGTTCTATTTATAAAAAGAGTGACCAATTTGTTAGTAAAAGTATGGGAAAGTTTTGATTGAACTTTTTCGGAAAGGAGATTTCCGGGGAAATGTTAGTGTTTGGCCATATTTCTATTTTGGAAGGACGGGTTGAGTCAGTTGGGAATTGGAGAGCAGAGTCAGTTCATTCATTCATATGAGATTTACATCCAGTTCATGTACATGCATAAATAAATATTTACTGGCGACCATGCTGGAATACATTTCCGTTGTATACTCTGAAACTATGAATGAGATTGTAACTTAGTTGGACGTGCATATGCCAACAACGACGACGTCGTCCTCCTCGTCGTCCTCGCCACATTACGGAATATCACCATTCACAATGCACAACTAGCACAAACACACGTTGTGTACTTTCAACTTTCCCTACAGTCACATTGACTCCAGACACACACATGTACATGTTTACAATCATACTATATCGACTTGTGTTGTGTTTGAATGCATGACATATCTATGCTCTGCTATCTTTTGCCAAAAGTCAGTTATACTGTAAAACGTGCCACCTGCCTAATGCAATGAAAGTTTTTCCTTGTTGATTTTATTATTAGTCTAAAAAGGCTTTCATAATTTCCTTAGGACATATCTTTCATTCTCCTGCCACCCAATCGTCACTTCCACCACACACCACCACTATTTATTTCTTTAGCTTCATTCTCATTCACTCCCTTTCTTCTCCATTTCCATATGCATTTGCAAAAACAGACAAATTGACCATACATCTTTATGTGCAAGGGTTCTGCCCACATGCTATTTCTAATGCTTTCCGTTATACCCTTGCCTCCCTTACTTTGCATTGCCCATCGTTCCTATTCTTACAATCTTACCTTTTATTTTGCTTTACCCACACCACAATACACGGTGTTCCTTGTATTTGCATTACACACCGTTCCTTCTTGCTCTTTGCTTTTACGGCTGATTGAAACCGAAGTATTCTGGCGAGAAGCTACCTCAGGTGCAATTTGTCAAATTTAATACGAGCTGCGACTGACCTTTATTCCTAAAAGCTTTCTCCTATAGTATAACACACACAGCTTGCATACAGCCAATTGATGGAACATCAACCCTACTTCCAAAATTCAGCCACCTACTATTATTCCCATTCTAGTCTCATACTATTGCTAGAACACTTTTACTATATATACTTTCTTTATTATAATATTCCCAATAATAATACTTTATGTAAGAATACAAAAGTAGTGGTGGAAGAACTAGTGCAGTCAGTCAGTTACTCACTCGTGTATACTTCTACACTCTACACCCTTTTACTACTATCAGATATTCGTTGGCTTTGGCACAGATGTGAGCCCGTCCGTAAAAGAGGAAATAAAAGATTTATAAAGTTCTTAGAACATTATTACTTGCTGCAACACAGCACAACTTTCATCCAAATCCTTTCTATGTCAAACTTGTCGTTTAATAATAAAGTATAATATACCTACTGCACCTTTTATATATGTATTGGTGTAGATATACAGTGTATATATTATAGCTACTACTTACAAATGGGAATTATATGTAACGATATTATGTAAATACTTATGTACTTGCCATCTTTCTTCCTCCCTCACATAAGAAAATGTAATCCTTGATTGTGAGCCTCCTTTTTTATTATCCAAACTACCATACTGTGCTTTACATGCATCTATTATACACATGTATATATGAATGGCAAAAAAGTCATTTCTTAAAATCTCTATGGGTAATTTACATTTTTTAATAACCTTATTAGATAAAGGTTTTACTAAATCCATGTAATATTGTGTTGAATAACTTGAAATGTATGTATTTAGCCGTCACGTTTTGCGTGTTTTAAGTTAACTCTGTCGAAAATTGAATCTCGGACGCAATTGTGTTAAGAGAGTATTATCATGTACGAGTGGTTCATTTTGATTCATTTGGGTGTTTGATGTAATAATAATATTTTGTTTGATTTGTGTTGGGTGCAGGTTCTGAATTATTGTCCAAAGGATATGAAGGCGGATATTTGCGTCCATTTGAATCGGAAAGTTTTCAATGAGCACCCGGCCTTCCGCCTTGCCAGTGATGGATGTCTTAGAGCTCTCGCTATGCATTTCACCATGAGCCACTCAGCTCCCGGTGACCTCCTTTACCACACAGGGGAGAGTATCGACAATCTTTGCTTCATTGTCACTGGCTCACTAGAAGTCATTCAGGATGATGAGGTCGTTGCAATACTCGGTAAGTCATAATATTACATTCACTCCTTAATCTTAGCTTAACACAACCATTGTTACCTCAAATCAACTCAGCGTGCATTTTATTATTAACCCGAAAATCCGACTGTAGCTAAAAGGTGAAATATTCTCGTCCGGTTACCTATATAACAATAAAAGACTAACGGATACTATATAATTAGTATGTAGCTACATGTAGGTACCTACGTAGGTATAAATGTAGGTATAATAATCTACAGGGAGATAGAATATTAGTCATTGTTAGTATATTTATAGTATTGTGTGGGGTAATAATGAGAATGAGGATATTCATTGCATAGTTGATAGTATAAGTTTAAGTATAGGTACGTGTGTAAATCTATTGATCTATATTTATCTTGATATTTAGCATGGCTATTGATCCCTGAAGAGATACCTGTGTGTAATTGTAACCGACATTTGGGAAATTTTATGAAGATATATCCTTGTATAAGCGACTGTGTTAATTTGGGCTGACTTGTTTGTATGTAGAGGTATGCTGGGGTAAACACATTAAGTAACGGACAAGGAAATAAATTCATTCTAAGCTATTGCTTGGCTGTAAAATAATTCTCAATGGATCGCCTGTAGAAATATTAGCGTGAAAAGTAAAAGGTAATGTAGGTCAAAATCCTAGGTAATTAAATAATTTATTTAATAGCTCTCACGCCCAAAGCATGCTACGAGACAGCAGTGAGATTTATGACGGAAACGGGCCAGTTGTAAAATGGGATTCGTTCGTTCGTTCAGTCAGAGAGAAGAAATTCGTTTTCACAGGCCGCGAATTCGAAGCTGATAGCAAAACTACATGCTACATACAAAGTACATACGTAATATACCAAGGCTTACAATTACAATCCTTGTTCCCACATTCCCACGACGCTTACCTACACTCCGACATGTAACGTGTAACTCTCTCTTTCTACTCGTGTTACTTGCGCTCTTCCAGCCACTTTCATTACTACAACACATTTCACATTGTATGTATAGCACTTACAATGCTACATTCAAATATACTACTGTATAGTGTGTATAATGCTACCCACCTAAGTAATAGATTGATACCTACTTGACTATTATGGGCCGTCATTCTATTTGTAGCTGTAGTTGCCCTTTACTGCACATTACCATCCGATCTGGACACCATTCCTAGCCAATTCCCGTCAAGTGGGGTCAAGAAGGGCAAACACTAATACAAATAGTCTCACAGTGATAAAAACAAACAAATGTGTCTACGTGTGCCTTTCGGTTTTCTCAAAAACCTCTCTGAGCCAAGAGTGACGGCCTTGTCGTGTAACGCTTAAAACTACACTCTTCTGACATACAAATGCCTGCTTACAATAATCAGCTATCCGATTGCGATTGCCTTTATTCCCAAACTATTTAAATTCTACTTCAGATCAGAACTAGTAATGAATACACTTAAGTAGCTTTAACATCCTTAATTGACTTTTCCTACGTTAAATAAATAACAATTAAAAGAGTAAGAGTAGATGTGTATGTCCCTTAAATCTTCTTATGCCCTTCAATGTCCTATCAATAATTGATTTTATTGTATAGAAGAAGTTCATTGCAATGACGAATAAGAATACCAATTGCCAGGGCCAGGGGCACAGAGGTATTCTATGCACACAAGTCTTGAAATATAAATTAGAGCATTATTTTTCACATAGTACATTTCAAGCAAAGTTAGAAAAGTCACAGTTCGCTTGATTCCTTACAAAAGATTCCTCATTCTGCTGTGATTGTTGTAATCCACATTACTTTTGATGCATGTGCTGAATCTCCTTCCGTCCTCAAGTACCTTTTACCTATATACTTTTAAACTGTATACATACAAATACTATACAGGGAGTTTGTAACTAGAATATTGGGGCGTTTGCGAAAGCAAATGCAAAAAGTACATTTGGTCGATTTAATGTGTTTAGAATTAGGGCCCGAGCATTCTATTTTTGGTCTGTATAGAAAGCCTACCTATCTCATGTGAAATTCTTCGTGACTATAATTTAAATACATACATATATTTGAAAAACAAAAGATTTGTTTTTGCAAAGGCTGTACAGAGTGTATTTTGTGGGTGTAGAGATAGTGAAAGAGAAAATATCGTTGAACCTATTGTGTGTATAGCCGAGTTGTTGACTCTGCTAAAGTAATACAATAGAGGGATATTATGTTACAGTATAAATATTTGTAGTGTGTAGGTGGCATAAATGCATACACAAACACACATCCTTGTACTTTCGCTCGCATCGACTCAGACTCAGACACACATTTGCATGGGTCGGCGATAAATTTGAGTTGAGCATAATGTTCAGAGACAGAGTGCGACAGTCCTCTCTGTCTATCTTTTCCATACACTTTTACGCTTTATGTAAAGCTTGGAATGGAACGAAGGCTATAATGGTAGAATTGTTATGGTTTATTTCGAGAATGTTTTATATCCCTGCCTGTGTTGTATAAAAGCGTTGAGCATGTCCTTTCACATATAATATATGGAGACTGCATGTTCTTGAGACTAAAGTGGACGTCAGCAAGTGATACTCATACAGTAGAATGACTAAAGAAGCTATTTAACAGTACTAAAGTGTTCCCAATAAAGATACGAGACAGAAAACCATTCTGCAAGCACCCACTCACACTCACTCACTCACACGCTTTTGTTTCGTGCATTATGAAAGTAGACTTTAATTAAATTGGTGTCGTATTGGGTGCGATGCAGTCAGAGTGTCAATAAAATTTAGAACTCAATTGCCTCCTATATTCCGCTGATTGTTAAAGTCACTTCTGTTTGACAATCCATATTAGTCTCAGGCAACTCTGTCTACTATTAACACTTCTTTAATGCCCAAGTCAGCGATATTTCCCAACCATGCTCTCCTGCACAATATTTAAGCAAACAAAG
Organism: Pogonognathellus longicornis; assembly: GCA_034694085.1. Classification (NCBI taxonomy): domain Eukaryota; kingdom Metazoa; phylum Arthropoda; class Collembola; order Entomobryomorpha; family Tomoceridae; genus Pogonognathellus; species Pogonognathellus longicornis. The sequence continues at coordinate 91,134 of JAQFYB010000022.1, forward strand.
AAGTTCATTCACTCAAATAATCTTTTAGCTTTATCTCGAGAGTATAAATGATGTTTCCGAATTTAGTTTTTGCACAAATGTGCTTATTGCAAATACTTGTAGGTAGAGTGTGTAGATTTTATTTTGTAAACTTAATTAAATCATTCCGGTTTTACTTGAGCATATTACACACCTTTATACACACCTTTAGAGTTTAATTTGGCTTACTTTATTGTAGAACTTGAACCAAGTATTAGAATTTAAATTATTCAATGTTTGCTAACCTGCTACCGTGCTACCACAGGTAACACCAGGTAGTCTGAGATGGAAATATCTTGACTACCTGTATTTATAGATTTTTGATGTGTGCAAAATTCGTTTTTAGTAGTAAAACTCAAAGCACTGAAGTAGAATTAGCTATCTACTAAATTACATGTATTTATAATATTAAATTGGTGTTACTTAAATGTGTAGGTATGGATTTTGTACATATGTATACACATTGCTAAAATCGCTATGCAATTATTTATATCAGTCACACAATCCACAAAGAGTGTATAATGTGTACGTATTGGTTGCTCACATTGTAATATTAATAAAATGTCATTGACTTGTTGTGGGTGTATATTTATCTTAATAGAGAAAGGCGAAGAGGGACAATAGTGCTGTCTTTTGGGTTTAGTTTAGTTTAGCGCATCTTCAACACTAAGTCTCTTCTTTTTGAGTTTCTTTTGTTGTGTTGTGAGTCGCATGACGTTACTTTTCGTTACTTTAGAAGAGCTAACTGTGTAAAATTAATATTATTGTTGTACACGAGCTGCGTATTTACAGCACAATTGGAAATAATAGAAATGGAAAGAAAGAAAAGAATTTAAAGTATTGAATTGGCTTTTATTGTATTGTCGTAGCAGTGCATGGTGTGTATTGTATTTAATGTGGTGCTATTGTTAGTCATAGAATGTATTGTGCTCTTTACCAACCACATTCTTCCCTTTCCTCACCCTCCCAAACTTCTGTCCTATATATGAAACTCATGCAGCATTACATGACTTTGGTCAATTCCACGTATTTATATATTTGTGTGTGTATTATTCGCCTTATAAATAGACTCATGTACTTATATAGCCCCAGTGTAGTCAGAACAGAAGTATTTGTACTAGAGACGCAGAGGAAAGTAAATTGGAAGATGAGACTGTCTCAGCGAAAGCTGACCGGAATCGACTCGACTTTTTACTTGACTGTGTGGAACTACATTTATATTTATAACACTCTGTGCCTTACTTATACTCATTCAGACAACACAGCTTTGTGTACACGTGTATTATTCGTTTATAACAATAAAATATATAAGTGTACATAGTTTCAGAGTTACGCGTGTTATATACAATTCCATAGGTTAAGGTTTACGGGTTATTTATATTTATACGTGGTATGGACATGTACATGTATGTATGCAAGGATGTATCGAGGGGGGACAATTGCCCCCCCCCCCCGAAATCCTAAAAACATGTTATTTCAGCAAAAACGTGCAAACAATCGTGAAATTTTTTGCGATACGCGCGATAATTGACACTTTTGTGTACTATGTTGGTATTTTGCCCCTCCCGAAATGGAATCCTAAATACGGCATTGTATGTATATGTATATGTTTACATTGTATGTATGTACCTACATATATAAAGCGTTATCATTTAATCTATTTTTCTACTGTGGCTGTATTTTGTTGCATTGGTAAATTGCGGCGTGTGGTCATTCATATATTCTTGTGGTGTTATACAATATAACGGGCAGGAGGAGAATGAAAATGCTGTGTGTGAAAGGAGGACCACACTCCTGGCATAATAAGCACAGAGTCTGTGAAGGGAAGAAGATTATGTGGAGCAAAAGCACTTGGCTGCCTCATATTGTAGTCGCAGTGTCTGTTATATCTTTAGTAGCATATATTGTAGCAGTCGATTCACCCCGACACATTGTAGAAACCAAACGGATTTTACACAAAAGAGAAAACAAGCTGATTTTAGCAGAAAGCATGGGGCGTACATGTGTTTTATGTATTTCCATTCCATTCCACCGATTGACTTTCTCTCTTTCTCCTCTCCGTTTCTCCAACATTATTGTGTACGACTCATATTGTTTTTATAGTTCGCCAGCTCCAAACCCATGCGTTGGCAAACCATGCAAGGAAGTGAGCTACGATCTCTTACGATGCATGCTCTAATATTCCTCTTTCGTATACCAATCTTCCAGCTACATACTTCAATGCATCTTTCTTTCATTTATTTGTATTTGTGTGTTCAGACTAAGTAGGAGACTCTTCCAACTATTTGCAAGCTCTGGCTTTCACTCTTTTCACTCCAATGCATTTGGATATACTATACATTTTATGTTTTAATGTTGTGTAAGGAATGTTTTTATTTTTACATGGCCAAATCCAGAATTCTTCATGTGTATTGTATAGACATTCCATGTATTTATGTACCCTACACTAAAATATCCTCATACAAATCCAAGGTTATTTATATACATCCTGTTCCCTACAAAAATAGTCTGTTACCAATATAGCAGTGTGGGCTATTTACAGACATTTTTCTTTTCATTGTTAATAGCATCGTATTAATTGTCCAGAATGCTTGCGTGGCAATACATAATTCTAATAACTCATTGTTTTTCTAAAAATAAACTGCAAGAGCAAGAACTGCAAAAATACTCACGGGTAAATGAATTTTTATGACTGACTCACCATACCCAGGATCTTTGATTCAAGTGTGCTGTTGAATTTAAACCAAGGTTTCGTTGATATTCTTTTCGTATTTTGGTTTTGGATTCTCGAAATTTTTGGGAAACATTAGTTTAGTTTCAGGCAAAAATAATCTAAAATACATGGCTCGTATTTGTTAATTGTAACATTTACAAGACACTGTTAATCTTACATTGTATTTAATAATTAATGTAAAACCTGAATTCAGTAGATTCTTTTTCTCCAATAATTTTGAATCATAGCAGCTTTATATTATTACCTATACAGCCTATACACTATACTGAAATTCTAACCTTCAAACCATTGTATTTGTATTTCCGTGTACTATTCTTGTTGAAGTGCATTGGTGATAATTGTACAAATATTATTATCATTCGTTTCTATTTATACTGCGAGTGTATAATTGTTAATAAATGAAATGCACATCGATTCTCTTTCATTATTTGTTGATAAATCTGTCCCAGAGATATTGCTCTTGTAGTACTAAAGTTTAGTAAGAGAACGTATTGTTGGTATACACAGAATACTTAAGAAAGTTGTGGATACACATAATTATATTAGAGCCATAAATACTGTTTGGAGAATCCCTAGTGTAAGCAAGTATTCCTATATATTGCTATGCAATAAGAAGACATTACTACAAGTTCCCGCAGTGTATTTCCTTCGCTGGAGCATTTATTGTGATTCTTATGCCTGTGTGTGCTTTGCGAGTTTGCTCATAATCAGATCACAGCATAACTCACTCACTCCGTTCCTCACAACATTAACAAAAGCAGGGAGAAACAAATTGAAGAATTTTCTTAGCCCAACTTTCCCTTACACAACATACTTAAACACTAAAGGATCCTGGAGGCGTTCTTCTCCATGTTTGTAATTTATGCCACGACTGATATGTTTTTCATACTGAACAACTCTCTGTGTCAAGTTTAGATAAATATCAAGGACCAAGCTGAAATTTGTGCAGCATAATGTGTCTGCACTACTTACTACACATTCATAAATACACTCCATACGTTCACAACCACTAAACTCAACTAAGCGTCAGATTATTACTCCTTAGATTCTAAAGGTCTCAACCTTCTCTTTATAAACCCACTTTAGTCATTACAGCTATAAAGCTAGGTGTATACAAACCCTATCCTTATACACGGTATATAATATACATACACAACAGTACATTCAACCTAAATCTTTGTGAAGCGCATTTTGTGTGTATAATATTATTAGCTGGAGACTGGAGATTTATTTAATGCAGTATAAATCTACTCTCAAGCTTTTCTGTGTGTGTTGTAGTTGTAAAGCCCAATGCACTTATCTTTATTGTAATTTGATGACACGATGATAGTTCCCTATATATAATGTGCAGCACTGTGAAAGAAAAATCTTGAGGAGATCGAGCAGGGCAGAGAGAAAGGAATATCTTTAGGGGTAGACTCTCACAGCATGTCTGATCTGACCTGTATTGGTACTTACGAAGACTTTGCTTCCTACATTACCAGCTAATACTCCTAAATACGCCATTAAACTCTACAACAGTGCAGTCTCGCTCTTCAGTTAACTTTCCACAGTAGTACTTTAATGTTAAACTACATACTAAATGCGTATTTATATCGGCACACTCTTGTGCATATGTATATAGTGCAGTACAGAGGAATACTACAGCAATACTCTTGTACATAGTGCATAGCTGTAATGGTATATACCTAAGTAATGGGGAGTTCAAGACGAGTGTGGAGTCTATGTAATAAGAGAGTATTGAAGTTGGTTGTGGTTGTGCTTGTCCAAGTACATGTTGTGGTTGACGAGGATTTCTTGACTGGCTCTTTCTCTTCTTTCTCTCCTTCTGCCCACTCACGCCTCATTCGTATTCGCACACAGTCATTTCTTAAGAGAAAACTAAATCGTGACCAACATTTATATGGATAAGAACAGCACACATTCACTCTCTGTCCTCATCGTCCCTTTAAACTATGTTCGCTGACTACGAAACAAGAATTAGCTCCAAAAAACCCAACCAGACGTATATATGTTCCTTAGTATCTACTAACTAGTATAGTACACGCACACACTCCCTCTCTTCATATACATAATCTCTACTACAAAAATATACAACTAGAAAGATCAAGAATATACAGTCAAACATCATTCTTCTATAAAATACATTTTGAATGCATATAGTATATACCTACATGATTATATAATGCATATATAGAAGTCTCGTGCACTGGCGTAGCCGGTATTTAGGGGAAGGGGCTATCGCCCAGACACAATAGGCAAGAAGGAGGAGAAAATATCTGACCAATCACAGTGGTCGAGTGATGGAGGCACAGGTTTTCAAATGTAACCATGTCTAATAGAATTGGGTACCCTGCAATGTGCGTGCCTCCATCACTGACGTCATAATATGTACTTTCTCCTCCTTCTTGCCTATTATGTGTGCTATCGCCCCCCTTCCCCTATACTCCAAAAAATAGGTTATTTTGCCCTGCAGGGTCAAAAAATTGGGCGAATTTGGTACCATTTCAGTAGATTTTGGTCCAAAAGAATCAATACAATATTTTGATAATAAGCACATTTACACCTCATATTGGCAGGCGCCCCCCCCCCGAATCCAAATCCTGGTTACGCATAGTAGTATATTCAGAAGTAGAATGAGACAAGGACAAGTCTAGTAAACTTATATAAAATTACTATAACCTAACAGACCTTTAGTACAATATTGTGTTATACTTGCACAACATATCAAGACGAGGTACAAGGAAATCACTAAAAAGTATGTTATAAATATGAGGCAGAGCTACTTTGCGTTGAACTTTTATAAAAGGAAAAGTGGAGAAAGTGCACGACACACAAACTAGCATCTTCCTTTACTACAATAGGATCTGACTATGTGTAATATGTAATGTATATATAGAACTGCGACTAGACACGCTATAAAGTGTTGTCTAGTCCTGCTATGATTATTTTGAGAGTAAGAGTGTATGACGCTATTTATATGTGTATAGTGGATGTACTGGGACTGAATATTAGTTTAGTTGCCGAGATCTTTAGTTTTGTTGGCATGTTGTTGGTGATTTAAACGTGTCTCCATTCCTTTCAGAATACTGGAGTAGGTGCAATGGCTCCTTGTGCGAGTTTAGTCGATCTTGCTCACTTTTTGCTTCCATTATCCTTCTACTGGTTCTTTAGAGTACTGCAAATATAGTATGTATATTGTATGTACATAGAGATAGTAAGAAAAGTAATGATAATATTTCCTTGCAAAGGTTTTTTACACTTTATCTTGTAGCGCATAGAAGAGCACTTCTTGCCTTTGCCTTGCCATCCCTCCGGGATAAACTATCCGCGTAAGCTAATAATCATCCAATATGTACATGTGCTACATACCTAATCAGCTCTTGGCACTACCAAAATTTAAACGCACAACAACCACCTTATAATGTTTAGTAGTATCACTTGTGTTCTGTATATCACTTTACAAAATCTATGCAACTACCTATAGCTACAATTTTCTGCTACTATGCAATTCACAAGGTGATTTACAAGGTGATAGCAGTGTCTTTGTACACACAAGGAAAATATTTGTAAGTCTCTTTTTGAATAAATAAATAATATTCGAGTAAATTTAGCTCTTCCACTTGTATCCTTGTATCCGTTTAAAGCAGTGCTTGTTTACTACGCGTCTAAAAGGCCTTTAGTTACCAACTTTTATTAAAAGTGTAAAAAATCGTATTTACCCACTGCAGCTTAAATATTACATAGCTAGTAGAGACTACGTGGAATCTGTTTTATCATTAAAAATATGTGCACGTTTCAAAGTGGGATTATAAAAACGAGGATTAGTTTGTCATCTGCGGCTGTTATTTCGTTTAGCCGTTGCTGGAGAAAAGCTAGTTTGGTAGAAGGGAGAAACTGTTGGTAAATTAGAGTGTAAGTCACTAAAGCAAGGATAAATGTTCTATCGTCTGCGCTCAGCGTATTTACAAAAGAAAGATTTACTTTCAAGTTGACAACGTACAAATAGGATTTGCCACAAGAGTGATGCGCTCCAACCATGCAAACACATTTCTTTGCACATACAGAATCATACAAGTATTATTGTAGTACGTACTCTGCATTAATATACATTTATTTCTATGTATTTATTCATTACTAAGCTAAATCTGACACGGAAAACATTTTTTGATATATAGATACACACACATACATAAAATCGAATTTTATGACACAATTGAAGGTTCTACTAATACTACTGTCGTACAACTACATGTATTTTTGCTATAGCGTTATTAGTACATGCTGATGCTACGCATCAGTGCTTCTTTATACATGCACTTTTACAACGAATACGAATACATGTAGAATGTAGGTACTTATTTGTGTTTGCTCTGTATAATATAGGGATATGCGTATGTATACCCACAGACATTGAATAGTTACTCAGATAATATCTTTGTAGAAATGTTTTCTTGTTGTATTTGTATCTGTATCGATGAACACAATTCATTTATAGAGAAAACATCCGTAAGCCAATCTCTGCCATTTGGTGAGCTGCAACGATGTAATAAAAGTCAATATAATTAATAGACTTGAACTTATTTGTCAGAGTTTGTCTAGCGATATAAATGGCAAAATACTTCATATATATACCTAGTGTAATTTGCGGAAATGTTTATTTATTGTGTCTTCTATAGCACATGACATCAGTGTCTCTCTGCGTTTATAACTATACTTTGAAGTAAAATTAACTTGGCCATTTGAAATAAGAATGACAATAATTAATGAGGAAACGAGGAAAGTGAAAGTATACACTCAGCACAGTAAAAGTCTGTCTATTCTATGTATTGCGTTGTACCATGTAAACTGTATTGTACACAAATATAATATTTGTTTGTATGGTTATGGTGCAGATGTAGGGTAGAATCTAGCAATAATAGGCAATGTGGACTCTGTGGACAGTCATCAACATGAATACACACACACTACATTGCATTGCAATTGTATATTATATACTTTTGCAATGCTGCGTGTATAAATAAATTGCTTTCGTTTTAAAATTGGTTTTACAAGTAAAGCATTATAGTTTGTAGGAAAGAATATAAATGTCTGTGTATGAATAATGTTTGTGAGAATCAGCATTTCTCTCTGGTGCATTGCACTTTGGACTGTGTTGTATATTTTACACACTATGCACACAGAGGAGCATTCATTTTGAGCAAAAGGGAGAATGAGTCTGGGCTAAGAATAGGATATCACCTACATAAGGAATAAGTTCAACGCATTGCAACGCTTTGATCTAAGAAAATGATTGAGGCAATTTCCTCGATTTAACTTCCTTCCATCCAGCAGCCCTCCAACGTAGTATTATTATTATTTGCTTCTTTCCCCTCCTTTAATTTCATTTCATTTTCTTTATGCTCATTCACGCTCTATTTTCAAAGAAAGTGTGTCAGACCTTATCAAAAAATTCTACTGGCACACATTTCCATACACCTACCTACCTCTAGTCCATTTTATATAGTCCATCTTGTATTATACACGTTCATAACAATGAGTTCCTTTATTACACCACTCCAAATGCATATCTGTCTTGTTCCGTGGTGGTGGTCCTTCATGCTGGATATTATGCAGCTTACAATGCATACAATACAAACTATATATAGTAAAAATGTATGTGAGTAGTATTTCTTGATTGTTCTCAGTCAGTATAGCATAGGACTACTTATAAATACATGCAACGTAATAGTCATTGTACACACACACTAAGGCTAAACTGCTACACTTTAATACATATCTCGATTTATAGACACCTTTCACCTAATCGCATATAGCGTTGAAAATATATTTTATTATATACTTTCACATAGTGTATACTTTATATTATGAATGTAACGTAAACGTACTGCGAAAAGTTTTTCTCGTTTACATTACTTTCTCCTCCAGGATTTTTGTATTTTTGCAAATTACACTCATAGCAGTTCGTTTGCAAACGACGAAATTTTCTGAGTCAATTACTACTAATATATTTATAAAGCAAAGTAGACTCTTTTTGCGTTAGTAGCAGTTCTGCACTGGTTAGTCCAAAAGATTGCGTAATGTACGTGAAAAACTGTTAACCTTATTATAAATTGTTAGTGAGATTGTTGTAGAGCTGTGTATGAATGGATAAATAATTGTGTAGTTAGGCTATACACTGTGGAAATGTGCGCAGCGTATTTGTGCAATTATTATGAAAATAGAGAGATTGAAGTGACTAGAAAGAAAGCTGTGTTCCATGTTAATAAATCTTTTTAAATGTGGAACAAAACTAAGACTCTTTGCGTATAGATTTATATCTGTGGTCCATTTACAATTTCATTGCATTTCAGTTCTAACGTTCATGTGAAGCGTATCGATCCCTGTGAATGTTTTGCCTTATAAAGGCAGCGTTTCTATGACAGTCGCCTTCTTTAGGCACTACGAAGCTTGCAAGGTTCCTTACAACATTATCATAAGACCCCAAATCACTTATCTCTACTTCGCTCATTATTCCGTATATTATTCTTGGCTAATATAATATGCGCAAGAAAAACAGCTATAGGCTGTTGGCTAACAACTAGTCTCACTAAGTGCTGTTTCCGAACGGAATTTCCATTTCACTCAATCCTTGACCTTTTGCGAGAAAATTAATTAATTCATTCTATCTGAGTGTACATGCATGAACAACTGAACAATGTGTTTGATATTATTTTAAATATCGTATCGTAAAGAAAGTTGTTTGGAATTATGAACTAATTATGTCGCATATTTTTACAGGAAAATAAATTCCTATGTAGAGTGTTTGCACTTGTCTAGGTTCACATGAATGATAAAAATTAAGGTGTTCAGACAGTTGCAGTTGGAAAAGACAAATGTGTTGGAAAATTAAAAATTCACAAGTTTTGAGATTATGGTGGGCTTAATTTATATACTGTGGTGTACATTATGGCTATCTCTGAAATGTGTGTAATGAAATTAAAGGTACCTAAGAACATTTTTAATTAGCTTGTCGAGTCATTCATACAAACCCCAAATAACGATTAAACAACTTGCTTATTTAATAACCTACTCGTGTACATAAATATAAAGATGAAGAAGCCAAGAAAATCCTAGCAGAGGAAAATTGGTAACCTTTAGGTACATGATTGTTAGTTGGATGGAAATGTACAAGCCATAAAGTGAGATTGCGAAAAACCTCAGAATTTTTGCTAAGTGACTCACTCACAGCACGACACGACACGAATAATCTGCATTTCTGGCTTCGAATCTCAATTAGGCAATTCCCATTCAGAAATGCAAGAAAGTTATTATGCATTTCAATGTAAATTGTTTTTTGTGTTTAATTAGATCTTTTTAGTCAGTGTATATAGAAGTACATTAGTGTAGAATGTGGAAGCGATAATCATAACAATAATAATAATAGTGACATTGTCTGGCCTTGTGAAAGTTTTTTACCTTTTACTCCTTTCCTTTCATTCAATGCGCAGTTTCTCTTTGTGTTTTGAGTCCGGATTGCGTGACAAGGTCACACTTAAAGCTTTATACTGAATAATGCGTTTCCTAAAGGTCCCTATAATTCCCAGCACACATTTCCATCCTAAAGCTCTTACACAGATATTTCATGGCTTCGTATGAAAAGTGTAAGCTCTTTTGTACATTAAAGCCTGAGTTTGTGGAAGAGCGGAGTAGCTGTTGTAATAAAAATAAAGGAGATTGTATTGCATAGCAAACCAAATGAATTTTTTGATAATTCCGTACACAAGTTACAAGATTTATGGATTCATGTGGAATAGTGTTGGAAACGAAGAAAGAAAGGAGCGGAAGAGAGAATTAAGGTTAAAATTTATGAGTGTGATGAAAGATGAACTGTGAAGGGAAGGTTTTCATGGGTGGATTTGACATTGAATTTAGTGTATCCTTAAGCAGCTTTGAGTGTGAAAAGTACCTAATGCAGAAATTGTGTCCCAAATCAATTAGTTATGTCACCTATTTTGCATTCTCGTCTTGATTGTTGTGAGTGTGAGTGGCAAGTCTTGGGAAATGAAATGAAAGCCATGAGTGTCAAACCTAAAGTAGCTCAGCGGTTTTCTTGTGTGAGCAACAACGAGACAACTACTCAGAATATTTCCCCGCTTTTATTCTTCCAGAACACTAATTCATTTACCAAACCAAAAGCCAGACTGTTTTCTTTTATTAAATGAACTCCAAGATGCCAGAGCTATATTATGCATACTGACACTACAATGTAACACATAGGTAGTTGTAGATGGAACACTCCGCTGCATTATTGTGTCCGCCTTTCTCTCCCGCTCGCTTCCAAGAAATAATAATAATTGCGCTGTCAGCTTGTGATTACAGCCAGACTTTATCCTAAACCCCCTTCCAGCATAAAATATACCATCCATTCATAAAACACTCCTGATACAAATTCCAATCATAGTTTGGATTCTCTCTTTTATATTTCCCTACGCCTTCCGTCCTTTGCTGTCGCATTGATTTAATTATGTGTATAACAACAAAAATAGGTATTGAAGTAGCATACTTGTAGGTGGGCAAAAATAAACTTTAAACATTATGTATATGAACAAATAGAGGTATCTTCACAGGCTGTATTGAGGGGGCATTTGCCCCCCCCCCCAGTTCTAAAAAAGCTTGTTTTACCAAATAAAAGCACAAACCGCAATATTAATAAACAAATTCGCGCTACCCTCGATTTTTTAAATTTTAGATTGATTTTTGCCTAAATTAACCCAAGCTGTTCACGATCCGCACGAGAATACATACTTTTGTATTGTACACCATGCTCCTCCTCAAATGGAATACTAGATACGGCCATAATATCTTCAAATTATTATTTTATTATTTAACTCTATGTAGTAGGTAGTTTCATTATTGTACTGATGGAATGGTGTATGTGATAAAAGTAAGTTTTTGTAGTAAAAAAATATTTTATCCCCTTGTCTTAAATTACAAACACAAATTAGACTAAAAACGCTTTGGTTTTTCCAAGAAAATGTTTTACAATATTAAAAACATGAACGTACCTACTTGCTTACAACATAATGTTAAGGCGTGTAAAATCTGTATTAGTAGGTAGTATGATTTATTGCTAAAAAGTTGCCTGCTGTGAAGAGTTGAATGTAGTTTTCCTCTTCCGCTGATATACGGAATGTTTAAGTTGTAAATGGAAAGTAGCTAGTATTTTATAATCTATAGGATTTAGCCATTTTGACTTAGTGCGTCTTAAGACTTAACGTAAACTTTCTTGCTGTGAAAAAGGTAATTAAATTTACGTTTTAGCTCCGTTCATCATTCCCAGCTTATTTAGCAGCAACATTCAATCCTCGTTTTTACAAAAAAGTTCTTTCATTCTTGAGAATCCAATTTAGTTACCTATAATACACATAATATACCTACCTACTTTTAAAATTTCGGATTGCTTTTATAATTAAATTCCGGGTAGGTAGGTAGGTATACAATACAACATTGCATGAATGATTTTGCCATACTCATTCATGTGTAGTAATACAATATTACTACCTACTGTGAACAATAATCAAGCGTATAATATTAGTATAAGCTATTACAAATACTAAAAGTGTAAAGATAGGATTTACGATAAGTTATTTAAGAACTAGTATTAGCATTACAAGAGTTGTAAGTAAGTGCCTGTATTTAAGTAGTGTCTATGTATAGATTTTAAGATTGTGTTGAGCCTTCAAGTGCAGATGTGAGTCCGTCACTAATGATTTACGACTTATTGGATTGAGATCTGATTATAAAGTTGAGATGGCAATTGAAGCGAGAAACGAACAGGAAGTGTATTATACCGATAGTGTGAGAAGTGTGAACTTTAACTTTATACTTGTGAATTTGCTGCAGGGTAGATGTAGAGTCTCATGTCTTCAATTTGCTGTATAGGTAGGTGTGAGACAAGGCAATCCCTCATTTGATTCCTTCACAGTTGTAGTCGGAGTTTTTGTGTGTGTTAAAGAAAAGTGGAGAGAGAGAGATGAATTAAGTCTCTCCCTGGTTGTTCGGATTTAGTTTAGGTAGGTAAGTAAGAGTAATAGAAGTAAGCAAGGGTATATATAGAACAAGGAAAAGAAAAAGGGTACGTAGTTAAGAATAAGAACAAAGGGAATTCGGGCTGTGTGAGGATTCTAATAAGATGTTTGACATTTACGTTTCATTTATTTCTCGACAGGCAAAGGGGACGTTTTCGGTGATTCATTCTGGAAGGAGACAGGAGTTGGACAGTCGGCTGCCAATGTACGAGCTCTCACCTACTGTGATTTGCACACAATCAAACGCGACAAACTGTTGGAAGTCTTGGACTTTTACCAAGCGTTTGCCAATTCATTTGCGAGAAATCTCGTTCTCACTTACCATCTACGCCATAGGGTGAGTAATCCACATCCACAACTAATAACTAATTGCAGCTTTATATCTCAACACTTTTTCACAAGCATTCTCAACATGATACAATCACAAAAGACAAGATATATTCATTCTTCTACACATTTCTCAGATTTTTTTACATTCTTTATGCCATACTGATATACACACAGTAACAAACTATAAAGGCCCATGTATATATTCATTGTATTATAAGTAGGCATATATTGTATGATTGTATTGTAGTGTCTTTAAATAAATGCACTTTCCTTTTCGGTGTTAGTTAGTTTAGTTAATGTGTTTTCCTACTTCCTACATGTATCCTACACTTCCACCCTGTTCCCACCTCATATAGTTACAATATTAGTTACATTATAGACATAGACACAGTTCTTCTAGTCACTAGTTGTAGTGTACAAAGTGAAGTTAGATTCTGTGGATTATACAAGTGTGTTGTACAAATACATTTCTTCAGTACATACAGACAGATGTACTACAAGAGTTTGTACGTACAAGTACTGTAGTGCTACTAGTGATGAAAAATTGCCAAGTCTCGCACCATGAATATTTAATTTATCGGTTTCTTTATGCCGTCTTCCATTTCCCTACAACTCTTCCTCTCACTTTTCATTTCCAACACAGTGAGCCGAAAACACTCTCTTTTACTGGAGAAAAAATTCAATCTTATTCGAAACAAGTTTTCCTTCTGGTGAATCTAGCCCAATTTGGATCTCTGCTCATTCCGCTCTTTTCTACCGTAACATGACCCTAACGTATCGTATTTCTATTCATATGTACGGAATATTTCTCCCCCTGTGTTATGTTAGCTACATTTTCAACATTCATCTTTCTGTGATGTGATGTACTACGCTACTACAATGTACTGCTACTACAATACTCCAAGCTCGTGACGTGAGCCTCAAACCCTTATGAATATCCAAGTATCTCTTTATGTACCTCAGAATCAAATGTACATACATATTTTCGTTATATCTGTATACGTATAATACACACACACCTACACTTCATGTACATTATATAAGTACTGCAAAATATTATATCGAATCTGCCAACAGACGAAATATGAATAAAACACCTACTTCTAGGTATCTGTGTATCTGCACACTCTATATTATACACTCTCTTCGACGTTTCAATATGTCTCTCGTACAGCAACACTACCTCCTGGCAATATTGTCTATATATTCCGTATGCTATTAATGACATGAGAGAAAAAATGGGGATTCACTGACCCACGTTAAATTGAATCCAATTCAAGTAGAAAAACATGAAATGCCAAGTAGGTATATTTCATGTAAAATGTAAAATGTTCTGTAGTTCATACTCCAGTGTCATATTTACAACACACAGTGCTCTTAGCGTCTCTCGTCCTTGTCAAGGGGGAAAAGTAATCTGTCGATAAGTCAACTAAAGTACATCTTTTATGTCACACATGTGTGTTTCGGATTTTGTGGTATAGCGGGATGTCTGTGTATGTACCTACGCAGTGGGAGTGTATCGCTGAGATTCGTATACATAATATTATGTACACAAAATTAAGTGCACAACCAAGGACCAGAAAACACTTGTGCACAATAGGTACACATCCCATTTCGGTGTGTGTGAGCAAGGCATAAAAGCAATAAATAGGTATCCCCAGCTTAAAACGGCTCCTTTCTCTCATTCTCTCTTTCTCTTGGTTTTGTGTCTTTGTATTCCTTGTCTCTGTCTCTGTGTGTGTCTCCTGAAACTGAACTAAAGCTAAAAGCAGGAGTTCTATATGCCACACTAAGAACTTGTCTTGCCCTTTATACTGTGACAGAATTCCAACCCACAAAACCGCATGAAATTCCATCAAAATTCTCTAATTTTCCTCATGAGTCTCATCGGTTGTATACTCAATCCGAAAATAAAATTTTTACGACGATGCAAATTCCAACAAGATTCTTGATAGAGTGCAGTGTATATACACGGCTCTTCCTGAACACTACGTCTACAACGTATAATGTTAAATGTACTAAAGCCACAGAGCGACGCAGCTGAAATAGAAAACGAGATAGAACAATAAGAGAATTACTTGAGCAACGAAGAATAGTACACCAGGAAGGACATTAAATATACTTACGTATACATAAATACACACATACAATATCACATACGCTTGGGTACTTAGAGTACTTACCTAATATATACATACCTACATAAGTATGCACTATAGATGCACGTGCTAATAGTATTAAACTTATAAAGAGGATTGTGTGTCTATTACTAATATCATACTGTTAAAGTCGCATGGGTATAACATGGGCTTTCCGTATTCTATGTAATAAAATCAGTAGTACAGTTGTAGGTAACGGTGGATTGCGGGTAGCATGTCACTTTATATATGTAGTGTGCATATATGCAAAACCTATACGTATGTGCCACTTGGAAAGTCTAAAGTACACCGAAATATAGAGAGTGAGTAGTAGTTTCGGTTGAGTGAAAAAAGAAATCTCTCTCTGGTCTCTTTGGCCATGTGGGAGCATTATTGTATTTTCTGTGGAATATGCCTACGTAGAACGTGTGTCTATGGCTAGTAAATATGAGTAAAATGAAATAGAGAGGCAGGGAGAGACGAAGAGGAGGGAAATACCTTGGTAGCTCTAGTTCCTGTTCCTAATGCAGTGCACTAATGTAACTAGCGTCATAAAGGTGGGAATGGGAATGGATGAACAGAGTTGAGGATTTTAGTGAAAACGAAATGAAATGAAACATTCGAGCCGCTCTTCATACTCGTAAAAAAGGGAAAGAAGGAAAAGAAAGAAGGGAATGATGGTGGTAGTGGGAGCGAAGTAGTTGCAAGTATTAAGTCTAAGTATATAGGAATAAGAGTATTATTAGCATCAGGAGTTTTCGAAATTTCTGTTGTGGATTGTGTGGATGGATGGAGATGGAGGAAAGTACACAGCGACACACACAGCACAGCACACAAAACCAGGCCAGGAAGGAATACAATAATGATCCAATGCAATGGCCTACTACTACTTCTAATACTTCTGCTAGAAAACCAAATCATAGCTGGGGAAAGTAGAACTACTACGTTACTACTACTAAACTTTCAAGTAATGGAATTGAATACTTACGGACTCATTGTCGACTTCGTCGTCTCGACACTCAATTCAATGTGCAATCCTGAGAGTGTTTACAAGAATAGAGATCCAGAAGAACCAAGGCAGAGAGAGAGTGTGAGAGAAGGAAGGATACAAGGAATTTACAGCTAGTTTCCCTTATTGTTTCTCAGGTACCCTGCATGAATCAGGACGACTGCTATTTCCAGAAAATATAATAGCCAGCCTAGTACGAAAGGAGTAAAATGAAATGAAATGAAATGGAATGAGCATAGAGAGATAGAATAGTAGAGCATAGATAGTCAAGTGACGACCAGAAAACAGACTGACTCAATGAAAATACTGTACTCCATCTGAATCTGAATGTCAGACTGAAAGAAACTAACCAACACTTTCTTATAATCAAAAAAATCCCATCGCATATCTCATGCATCTTTTTATCAACCGTATGCCATGCCATGCCATACCATCCATCCCATTCCTATTATCAATTCTAATGTATACCTAATATTTGTTCACTTCATCCAGACATATAATACTCTGTGTATGCATACTGTAAGATAAGTGTACATATATTTTTCCAGAGTGTATTATATATAGTAAGTGCTATGTATTACAAATACTAGTATCAATGCCCTTTTAGTTGTATATACACAAGACGGAGGTTTATATTAGAAAGATTGAACAAAACTACAGATATGTACTGTACACTTCTGTATGTGCCAAGAGTATTTTAGTATACACAGTTATGTGTATATGGATTAGTACTATATAAGTCAAGAAGGAACAATGATGAGATAGAGGGAAGAAAGGAAATAATCGAGCAAAGGCAGGACACACAAAGCTGCGAGATGAATGAAAGAGGTAAATTACTCAAGTATTTGTTAGAAGAGTCAAACCAGAAAGAGAGAGAGAGAGTTACCTACTAAATCTCTCTTGTGTAAAAGAAGAAGAAAAAGAAGAACAGAGTTGAGCGAGAATAAGGGAGCAAAGAAGAAGAAGAGCATTCTCTTCAGATGCATAATGAAATTCGACAGATATTTTAGAGTTCACACTCCATTTACACAAACACTCCTTAAAGATGTAGACAGGCAAGACAGAGAGAAAGGGTACATGCACTCATGTAGTAAATATAGTTCTAATATTATTAGATGAGTACTTTAGGTACAAAGGTACCTATACATTCTCACTTTTCCTCATTCCCACAACATATATATTCCCTGTAGGCATATAATGTGCGATCTTTATACATTTATTGCTTTTTGTGTGTATGTGTGTGTAATAATATTAAAAGAGCTGCTACCTATATAGAAGTTCTTGTAAATTATTTATGTATTTCTTTCATCTTTCTGTGTGTAGTTAATCTTCCGGAAAGTGGCCGATGTGAAGCGGGAGAAAGAGTTGGCAGAGCGGAGGAAAAACGAGCCGCAACTCGAAGCAAATCAAGACCATTTAGTTCGAAAACTTTTTTCTCGATTTCGCAAAGGGGGTGATCGCGTGTCCACGGGTTCGAGTTTGCAAACGGAGACTTCTAGTATCAAAGATGTGGAAAGAGGGGAAAGTGCTCGAGCGAGTGATAGTGAAAATGACAATTCCATTCATGACACCACAACTAAAGCAAAAGTCTTTCCAGCCGCCAAAGTGTCTACAGAGAAAGATGAGAGTGGCCCTATCAAAGCACCCGCCCGTCCTAAAGGAAAATGGGGTGCTTTTATGGGCGGTGGTGGTGGAGGTGGTGGAGGGGGTGGTGGTGGTGGGGGAAGTGCTTCGTCTTCTGCAGCTCCTTCTGCCACAGCGTCTCCAAAACTCTCCGCAGGTGATTCTCTCGAAGATAACAAAGTACAGCAAAGTAGCAGTAGTGTTATTGTTGGGGCAGTTTCCGGGGGTTCTGTAACAACAACTGCGGCGATTACCGGGGAACCCCCGCCACCCCGGGGTTTGAGTAAACTGAAAGCTCTCACTGGTGCCTCTTCTCAGTCTATAGGCTCAGGGAACAAAGTATTTCCCAAACAGTCGAAACCTTTAGTGACTTCAGGTCGTCAAGAAACCATCGAAGAGTTGACGGAAACGACTTCGGTGGGAAGTCCGGCCAAGTCTCCTCCCCAACACCCGATTCTTGCATCTTTGTCAAAATTAAGTAGTGAAAGTAGTGGTGTGGGGGCGGGGGAGGCTGTGCCCACAGTGTCAGTGTCTTCTGGTGTTTCTGGTGCTGCAGTGTCTGCGGGAATTTCCGCAGCCGCGGGTACAAGTGCAGAATATCAACAAATCATCGCGAACATGATGGATTTCAAAGTGGATGTGAAACTGGAGATTCAAAGACTCAATCAAAAGATGAACAAACTGGAGGATTTATTGGGTGATATTGTGAGTAAGTTGAATCAGCAGTTGAACGGACCGGGTATGGGGAGTGGAGGGACGGGTAGTAGTAGTGTTGGTGTTGGGGGTGTTGGTGGGACGGGTTCTTCGTCCACGTCGCAGTATTCCCACCGATTGCTCAGTCCCACTTCTCCCATGCACTCTGACCGGGACACGGGAGGACAAGATCGGGACACGAGTCCTGCGAGTGGGGAAGAACGGGAAGGAAGACGCTCTCATCGCTCAGGAGGTCACCACCACCACAAACACCGAGACAGACACTACAGAGACCGGGATAAAACCCCGGACACTTTGTCCCCTGACTCTAGAGTTTCCAGTTCGGATGTTGCAAGGTCTAAAAAATCCAAAGGGTCCAAATCGCGGGAGAGAGACAGAGATCGGGCGTCGAAAACGACGACTGCCGGCTCTTCTTCTACTCAGCGAACATCTACTTCCGAATCCGCGGGTGTCCAACAGATGCTTGACGATGAGATCGAAGATCAAGGCTCAAGTAGCAAGGCCTCGTCTGCTGGCTCCAAAGAACCATTGTTGCCTCCAAAAACTGTCATCATTCCCACTGGACAACGGTCTCGTGAATTTCTGTGATATTCAAATTACCTTTTTGGTTTATTTAAACACATCCAGTACCTATACAATACAAATAATAAATTACTATACTTAGCTACTTAGCGAATGCATAGTAAATACTACAAAATCATTATTATTATATGTGTACTACGATCAACATTATACATACAAGGAATTTTAACCTTATATATACTTCTCCGTTAAAAATAACTCTAATAAGACCTTACTAACGAATGAATTGATTAATATCAGCTTAAGTAATTCATACTGATCACATCATACATACATTACATACATACAGTCATATACAGAACTACAGTCATGGTATACTGATACTGTATTTAGATTTTAGTTTTAGTATATACCTAGTAAGCAAATTTTATTATTATTATTCATTATTACATTTTCAATGTGTTAAAGAAATTAATACCAATCTATCTACATACAACAAAATACAAATTCTTAGATGATACAACGATACAAATACTTATAGTTTAGAAAACAGTTGAGTCAAGTGTACGAATACCAAAGCAAGTAGACATGATTTGTGTGTTTTTATTATCGAGAAACTGAGAAAAGCAACATAATGCCAAGCGCAGCGATTGTCCTATAAGTTTTAAATAGCACCAACAACGACTCAGAAAACTCATTTGTCATTTAAAATACTTCATCAGGAAATACATTAACCCCCTAAGATTAGTTCCCAGATGAATCATGAATCTATTTAAACTTACATACATTGTATTTGAAAATAAATTAATTATTCATTTGGAAACTGATCTTCATTCTGCGTTTAATATTGACCTATTGAATCTTTACAAGCAAAAAATTCATTTACTTATTTTAGTTTGTTTTGTCGTCCAAGCAAATTAGGAAGAATTAATTTCATTTATGATCACTAGTCCCGTCTTTTGAAACAACATTCAACATGGTTTCATAAATCGACACATTTCCTTAACTTCAAAATAGTTTGCCCATTTTCTGAATTAATTTAATTTGTTTAATTATTTTAATTGATTGCATGTATAAAGTATAAAAGCTGCCGCTGGAATATTGTATGTCCAGGAACTGCTCATCACTTACACAGTAAGGCACAATCATCTTGAAGTAACAATTAGCTGTAGATCCTACATAGTTGTTTAGTAACATAGTAGCGTGAATAAATATAAGATTGTAATACTTGAGTTACGACTAGGTATACACAACATTATTCCCTCTGACTATACTTACTCCCTCCTTCCTGTCCGTAACTGTAGAATTTTATTTGTTGCATTCCACAGTTGGAAATCGTATTTATAGTAGCATGCACAGTTAATAATGGGATTTAAGGCGTATGAATTGCACTTTAACAAAAGAACGATGCTACTTGAATGGATAAAGTGGATATAGACGCAGGAGCAATAGTAATGAAAATGAAAACAATTATGAAGTGACTGACTGAGAGAGAGTGAATATTATTATTATGATCCTGGGACTATGACTGGGAGGATTCATTAAAAGTCTCTCTTTCTCTATTCCAACTACACAGTAACAATGGAGAAATAGAAATATAAAGTATAGAAATACATACAATATATGCATGGGGTATTTGAGAATAATCGTTTCCGTTTTTGGAGCACCTGTTCTCTCTGTGAAAGAATAGAACGGGAAAGAGGGATGCAATGGAATAGAATGCTGGAAGAGTAACGGAGAGAGAAACATAACAATGACCATCTCACTCTCATCCCAGTCTAGAGTCCCATTATTCTTCAACACTTACTTTCCCTTCTCTTTCCTTATCCTTGTTCCTTTTTCTCTTTCTCTACTTGTGTGTGTACTCTTGTTGTGTATATATGCACACTTGTACATTCATTCTCCGAATCGTCTCCTGTAAGTGACTCGTCGTGTTGTATTTCAGCTTTAACTTGAGACACATCGTCTCAAACGTCCAACGCTGCGATGCTCATCAAGAAAAACTACACCTACTAACACAGCTAATTCTACTCCCAACCCATTGCCTGCCTTGCTAGTATATACAATACACACTATACACACTCCTATTCATATGTACACTTTACATACTAACAATCTTAATTTAACCCACTGACTTGATGTGTGTAAAATATCTGTATACCTAAGTACACACACTCAAAATACACACAGAATGCGTTTGTCGTGTATTACTCCGTATTGTATTGCAAAACATTATAGCAATAGCATACGAATATATAAAGCAGTGTGTTTGTTTTAGGACAATGGCGTGTCCAAGAATTTTTGTC